>OY740770.1:108740010-109032264 GCA_963513935.1 Aphrophora alni
AATAATAGAAATAAAGACATAAAATAATGTTAAATTAATAAAACATAGCTTTTAACCAACAATTATTTGTTTTACGCTGGTCATTAGTGCTTAAAAAACATTTCGCGAAGTAGAGCGCATTGGAACGATACTGAAATTGCTATTTTGTGTAAAATAAATTGGATACTCTAGGCTAATAACAAAGGGCGTTAAAATCACCACAACAAAACAGTGTTTGTCAGCAGTAGCGGAGTGTTGTAAATTAACCAAAATTAACAACACATGACGTGATATTTATTTACGGTAGGGAAAATATTTAAACTTGTTGTCAATGACTTTACTGTTTACAAAACAACCTAACCTAACCTAACATTAGGGCAATTTCACTGGATTTCTTAAAAACCAAGGTAAAAAGCAAATATATTCTAAATTACTTCTCTTTGGTGCGGCTCTGTGCCTCAAAAAAGATAATGTTATATAAGTTGATATTGGCGTTTTTATTATCGTAATCACCAATGAGTTATGAGTAGTTTAACTGGGTTTGATCGAAATTGTGGTTATTCTAAAATATCTCGTACGGGTGACATGAAAATCTGAAATAAGTTATTGTAGGACCCGGAAAATAGAAAGAAAAATAAGAACCTTGGAACTGATAATATTATTTGTGTTCTACTTTAAAAGAAATATATTGTAAAATGGATGTTTTAAATTTAAATTTGAAAACTGTCAAAACTAATATGAAATGTCATTTTGTAGGAAAAATGAATTTAATTATACTTCAATTACAATAATCTGGTATTTAAATAATTTACATTAATGCTTCTTCAATAAAAAAAATACAAAATAAAAATTTAGTATAATCAAATAAGTTAAAGCTACAATGTATTTTAATTTTTATTTCATAAAAAATTTGTTTATATCGGCAGAAACAAAAATACTCACCACCAAATTTTATTTTTATTTCTACATACCTGAAATCTTCATACAATGTTTTCATGAGCATTGGAATCCCAGTACTATATAAACTAAGTGGCTGTTCCTTATACAAAGTTTACCTTCACAACTCAAGTGTACACTGCGTTTCATTCCTGATGGGACTTTGAAATTGTATTTCTGTAATTGTTTGCTATTTTGTTACGTTTTGATAGTATTGTTAGTATTTTTAATTTGATAATTTAAATAAGTTTTGATAATTTTGTTAGTATTGATTTTACGAGTAATTACCTCGGTTTCTCAAAATAAAACTTTTTTTTTTTTTTTTTTACGATGAAGCTTCTTTTTTAAATAAATGACGGAATAGTGTAAGATTATTAATAAATTATGTTACATAAATCAACTAGTATCATTTAATTATAAATAAAATAGTTCATTTGTTTCGCTGATGTATGAGGCCTATTATCAAGCCACATAAAAAAAACTATAAAAATTCAATGTGGATATTTTTTTGTTTCAACTAGTGCAGGTTGTCAACTCAACAACAACAAAATTCATGTACACAAACGAAGATATTCACTTTTATGTGTCACGCAATAATCAAAACATTTGTTACAAATGACATGCCCTGGTACCGGAAAACTACTAAATTTCAACTGCAATTTATTTTGGCAATTAGAGTCAATTATTTCGTAAAATGATGATATTTGTTGACCAATGTTAATAAATATGAATACAAAGTATGCATTAATTTTAGATGACTCTGATGACTGATAATTTCTTCTTTAAACAAAAACTACCTAACTCTAAAAATGAGACAGATAAAACTAAATATCTTCGTGAATATCAAAGATATTTTATTATTATAATAATAATTTATTTTCACATGTGTTTCCTTATGTTTGTCTAAACATAATTTTGCCGGACAATTATATTGTTCAGTTTAATTTTATTACTTATCTTTTCACGGAAAAATTCTTTCCAACTAAGCCAGTTCTTACAATATAAACACAAATAAATGCCTTCTATATCTCAAAATATAATTGGATCAACGTAAATAGGTTTCTGTAGATTCGTTAAGATCTCACAAAAAAAATCTGTTGTAGGCAAAACAGATTAATGGAGCAACATAAATTATCAATAGAATGGAACTGTCTGCAGTAGACATTTGTTTATTTGGTGATACATAGCGAGGGCGGAGAAATCACGATTGATTTGTTAATGTCCAGATATGTTGAATCACTACTCCTACCACAAAAATATGAGGCAAAATCTGATAGGTCTTGTTTTAAAAAAAGAACTTTCATTGTGTATTTTACAAAATTATTAAAAGTGTTGGCGTTTATTTCAGCCGTAACTACATCACAACGCATACCGTTTTGGATTGGATGACATATTGGAGGATGTTAGAATATATTATAATTTAAACTGGAAAAGTTTTACATATTGTACCTGTAATTTAGTATAATGTATCTACATAATATCTATTAGCCCATACCAAAGTTCGTGGTTCGCTTTGCGACATGACCAATCACATCGCTTCTCTCGTTCCAACACTATTCCCAAAAATTTCCAGTATTGAAGAAACTGTTAATAAAGAAAAGGTAAAATTAATAAGGTATACTACGTCTTACGTAAATAATGTCAGTCGAAGTAATTACAGAACCAAAAAGGAGTTATTATTCATATTGGATGTAATTTAACGGAGTCTGCCCAAATTCGCGTGTGCTCCATTAATACCTAGCCCCGGGGGTCGCTAGACCTGAACTTACAAGAACTTTAAGCAACAATACTGATATTATTATATTCTGTTAAATCATAAAACATACCAAAAAGCGAGTAATCCGTTACGTTGGATGGGACTTTACACTAATGCGCGTAACCTAAAAAATCCATCCCATTGGAAACGGTATTCAGGGAATTAAATAAATAATAAAATATTAATCATTCCTCGGCAATATCGGATGTGGCAGGAACTGTTATTGCTGGGTGCGAGTTGCTTGCCGAAAATTATCAAATCGAATTTATTATGCCAAAAACTAAAAGTTATATTATATCCCTAAAATGTTTTACCAAGAAAGGATCACTTTATTTCTTTTATTGTTTCTTCTCTATAAACATAAAAGGGCATGTATACATTATTCAATGTATATTATTATTTATATAAGGAACATTAAATATCAAAATCAATAAGAAATAAAAAATAGAGGAACTAAAACCCTGGTGGATATTTCCGATGGTGAGTAATATAAAAAAAGTAGACCGTCTATTAGGTATTATAGTGCAGAAACACACAAAAAAATTACTGCACCCCCGCCCCATTAAAAAATATCATTAAAATAATATATTTTATACGTTCTAGTGGTCACATAATCGTATAAACGATTTATATGTAATATCGATAGAAAAAACTCGAAACATTTTATATATAAATATATATAATTATATATAAATTATGATAATTTTATGTGTTATAAGATAGTAAATACAGAATCACACAAGCACAAGATATTTACATTTAAAATATTGATTAATTATTTTGAAGTAATAATAAATAATTTTCTGTTAGTTGATTTGAATAATTTGTAAATTTGCTCGGTATAAAATTGGCTACAAAAAACGTGCTGAATTAATATCCAAAATTGTGAAGAGGTAATTGTTGATGCAGATTTTTCTCAACAATTGGCTCAGGTTAATAGGTTTTTAACAACTACATTAATAGGTTTCAATAGATTATGCATAATATTTGTTTTAAAAATTCGACTCACGGTAAAAATTATAAACTTTTTAAGCGTAATTATTATTATAGAATCTATTGCACTGAATGGAATATGATTTTGAAAACATTTTAGACTCTAATACATTGTCAAAGATTATTCATTTGCTAGTTTTAAAATTATTAAAAAAAAAATGTTTTATGCACTAAATAGTTTCTTCAATAAAGATTGTGGTTTCTTGTGTTAAATTGTCATTATTCAAATGGGTTTTTAATGGAAATACCAGTCACGTTATACATCAAACGGACCTAAGAATGCTATGAACCAAATTTTTAAACAAGTACATGGAGAGATCAAACGTATTCTACAGGAAACTGAGGTATAGTTAGTTCTTTGTGAAACAACTGCCAATAAATAAATAAAGATGGAGGAATCATGTGCTTAGGAAGTCAGATGTACTGATTCCTAAATAAGCTGTTTTATATGTCAACTGGTAGAAGTCGTTTAAGAAAAGAGAGGACTAGATTATGAATATTGTAACCGTAACATCCCACTCCTGTTTTGACCTTCTGTTGTATTTACACTGTACACATTAAACAAAAACAAATGTAAGCAAGCAATCCGTTCTCCTGCACTGGAAGCAAATGTTGTCTAATATTCTAAGACAAAGGTTTTATATTAAATTGAGAGATGTTGTTGCTGCTTGTATATACATAGAATAATAACAACACAAAATCAGTCTCATTGAAAATGTGTGTTTAATTTTGTGGCGGCTTTATTGTATTATTAATTATTATATTTTAGGTTAGTGTATCTGTACGTATACTAATATCTAATTAGCATTTGAGTTTTCCCCATAATTGATGTTGAAACTTGCGGAACAATGCTCATTATAACGGAGTTTTGACCTATCAGAAGCGCACGTAAAGTGATTTAATTAAATTAAATTTAACAATGAACATTTGTAAACAGACAAGAGAACATCTAAAGCAAAACTATGTTCAAGTTAATTATAACTTTGTACCAACTTTCTAAACGAATTCGTCATTTGCATATGGCGGTTTTGTAGGTAATAATATTTATTGGTTAGGTTGATTTGGCTTTGTTAAATTGACAAAAACAACTAAAGTTATTGCAGGACACATTTCCATGCAATATATTAGAAATATACTAATCATACAGTACAACAAACAAACAGAACACAATTCTCCTATACTTATATTCCAAAGCTTTATGCCAAACAGACTCATGATAATTCATTATTTTTCGGATGTAATTTGTAGTGCACGGTGCCGGTGGTCTGTGCAAACTTTTGTAATAATTAGAGCATGTTTATCATTACATTCAGGTGGTCTGAATGTATAAAGTTGGCAAAGAAATAATTATTAATAGCAATATTATCATAATAATGAGAAAGACATTTTTTCACTTTTATCTAGTTGTTTATATATTTTTCAAAATGTAAAACTATATCAAATAATAACATCGCAAATATACTGTGTTTTCTTTCAGCTTGTTTTTTTCCTTCAAATAATGTATTCGAAACTTCAAATAAAATATTATGTTTTAAAGTAAAATTGTAAGTTCGTAATAATTTCTACACGGTTAAAATAGAAGAATAAATATTTTTATAAGTTATTAAACAATAAGTGGGGATTTACTGTCAGTAAGTATAAATGACTAAAACAGCCATCAACCAGAATCCTACCTTAAAACGTATCTATCGTCTGTTATGTAGATGATAATTTCACAGATTAAATTAGAGGTTATAAACAAACGGAAGTGCAATTCATATTGATTTGTTTTTTAATTATGGTTGGAAGGAAAATAAAATATAAAAATTAAGTTATAAAAACACAAATCAACTGTAGTTATTAGATAAAATGTTATGTCATAAAGGCTCTGATCATGTTAATTTAGGAGTGCATTATATATATAATTTGCATATGAACAAAACTACATCTACGCAATATGTATTTTAAACAACATTCTTATGATTATATAATTTAGAGAAGTAAACTATAAAAAAAACTCAATAATAGATATATTTTTTAAACTTACACTCAAACATATCAAACTATAAACATTGTGCAACACAGATATTAGTTTAGAGCTATTCTAAGAAGCCGATCTTTAGACTGCAGACGATTTTAACACAAGAAACGTCAATGAGAACAAAACAATAGGATTACATTTAAATATCTTCCAAACATGTAAACGTAAGTAAACATGTTATGGTATTAGCGAATAATAACATTTGTAAAGGAAAACATCATTTATATCCTAATTAATGAAGGTAAACATTATTAATTATTTAATGAATTGGTAATTTAAATTTGCATGAATTATTTTCAAATAACTAATTCCATGTTAAATTGAAATATCCAATACATTATTTTGTACATTATTTACATCAAATGTGTTTTAAATTAATTATACCGCCTTGCCGTGCTATTTTCACGATGAAAGTTAACTAAAATCGTGTTTCAGAGTATTCTGTAGTTTCATCATTCTCTTTTGTTTAACATACTGGATTGTTTAATATAATAATATAATAACATTGTAGTATTTCTACTTACTGTACTGTCATAATCGTTTTTCATTTAATAATCTAACGCGTTTTGAAACTTCGTGGTATCATCTTTAGAGATGTCATTTCCATATTTTGTAGATGCCGTTACATACTTTATAATCACACATATATTAAACATAATTAAACATTCACTACAACATATAAGTACTAAATAACACTGTACATGTATCCATGGTACTCTGTTTATCTATTGTATAATAATACTGGTTTATCTCCTTCAGAGTAAAGTTTATTGTAGGGTATTTGTCTTTTTTTAAATTTTCTATTGATATTATCGTCTTATATTTTATTGGAGCTGTAACTTAGTTTATCATTTATTATTGAGTTCGGCTTTAACTTGTGTCCTCTGTATATTTTGTACTCTTAAATGGTTGTTGGGAACTTGTTATTTGTTGCATGTAAGTATGATATTTAGTTTTTCTTCTATACTATTGTAGATATAGTTGTTTTCCAGTAGTTTACAAAATATGCTTTATGTTCTGCTATTTTTACTTTCTGTAGAACGTCTTTAAACCTTGATTTAAATTATCATCCGGTTTGACCTATATAAAATTCACCAAAATTCACAGCATATCATAGTTTGATTTACCGTCTCCTAAGAGTATATCTCAGCTCAGTTAAATACAAGAAGGAACCTAATACTATCAAATAAATATCAGAAACTGATGGATACAAAACCAAAATAATAAATACACTAGTTCGTAACCACAGAAAATCAACTCAAAAAAACAAGGAGAAGGAACGAATATATTTGTAGAATATTGCAGTATCTTCGAACACACATTAAAGAGAGAAAGAAGCAAGGAAAGTAGCAATAAAAGCATCAAATAATCTCAAAAATGTTTGACACAATCAATAAGAAAAATGATAAATATAAATTCATATATATGTAATAATAACTTGTATATTTATTTTTTTGGTGAATTAATACTTAAATCAATATATATATATATATATATATATATATATATATATATATATATATAAATTGGTAATATATAATGAGTTATAATATTATCAATATATATATTGATTTAAGTATTAATTCACCAAAAAAATAAATATACAAGTTATTATTACATATATATGAATTTATATTTATCATTTTTCTTATTGATTGTGTCAAACATTTTTGAGATTATTTGATGCTTTTATTGCTACTTTCCTTGCTTCTTTCTCTCTTTAATGTGTGTTCGAAGATACTGCAATATTCTACAAATATATTCGTTCCTTCTCCTTGTTTTTTTGAGTTGATTTTCTGTGGTTACGAACTAGTGTATTTATTATTTTGGTTTTGTATCCATCAGTTTCTGATATTTATTTGATAGTATTAGGTTCCTTCTTGTATTTAACTGAGCTGAGATATACTCTTAGGAGACGGTAAATCAAACTATGATATGCTGTGAATTTTGGTGAATTTTATATAGGTCAAACCGGATGATAATTTAAATCATGGTTTAAAGACGTTCTACAGAAAGTAAAAATAGCAGAACATAAAGCATATTTTGTAAACTACTGGAAAACAACTATATCTACAATAGTATAGAAGAAAAACTAAATATCATACTTACATGCAACAAATAACAAGTTCCCAACAACCATTTAAGAGTACAAAATATACAGAGGACACAAGTTAAAGCCGAACTCAATAATAAATGATAAACTAAGTTACAGCTCCAATAAAATATAAGACGATAATATCAATAGAAAATTTAAAAAAAGACAAATACCCTACAATAAACTTTACTCTGAAGGAGATAAACCAGTATTATTATACAATAGATAAACAGAGTACCATGGATACATGTACAGTGTTATTTAGTACTTATATGTTGTAGTGAATGTTTAATTATGTTTAATATATGTGTGATTATAAAGTATGTAACGGCATCTACAAAATATGGAAATGACATCTCTAAAGATGATACCACGAAGTTTCAAAACGCGTTAGATTATTAAATGAAAAACGATTATGACAGTACAGTAAGTAGAAATACTACAATGTTATTATATTATTATATTAAACAATCCAGTATGTTAAACAAAAGAGAATGATGAAACTACAGAATACTCTGAAACACGATTTTAGTTAACTTTCATCGTGAAAATAGCACGGCAAGGCGGTATAATTAATTTAAAACACATTTGATGTAAATAATGTACAAAATAATGTATTGGATATTTCAATTTAACATGGAATTAGTTATTTGAAAATAATTCATGCAAATTTAAATTACCAATTCATTAAATAATTAATAATGTTTACCTTCATTAATTAGGATATAAATGATGTTTTCCTTTACAAATGTTATTATTCGCTAATACCATAACATGTTTACTTACGTTTACATGTTTGGAAGATATTTAAATGTGATCCTATTGTTTTGTTCTCATTGACGTTTCTTGTGTTAAAATCGTCTGCAGTCTAAAGATCGGCTTCTTAGAATAGCTCTAAACTAATATCTGTGTTGCACAATGTTTATAGTTTGATATGTTTGAGTGTAAGTTTAAAAAATATATCTATTATTGAGTTTTTTTTATAGTTTACTTCTCTAAATTATATAATCATAAGAATGTTGTTTAAAATACATATTGCGTAGATGTAGTTTTGTTCATATGCAAATTATATATATATAATGCACTCCTAAATTAACATGATCAGAGCCTTTATGACATAACATTTTATCTAATAACTACAGTTGATTTGTGTTTTTATAACTTAATTTTTATATTTTATTTTCCTTCCAACCATAATTAAAAAACAAATCAATATGAATTGCACTTCCGTTTGTTTATAACCTCTAATTTAATCTGTGAAATTATCATCTACATAACAGACGATAGATACGTTTTAAGGTAGGATTCTGGTTGATGGCTGTTTTAGTCATTTATACTTACTGACAGTAAATCCCCACTTATTGTTTAATAACTTATAAAAATATTTATTCTTCTATTTTAACCGTGTAGAAATTATTACGAACTTACAATTTTACTTTAAAACATAATATTTTATTTGAAGTTTCGAATACATTATTTGAAGGAAAAAAACAAGCTGAAAGAAAACACAGTATATTTGCGATGTTATTATTTGATATAGTTTTACATTTTGAAAAATATATAAACAACTAGATAAAAGTGAAAAAATGTCTTTCTCATTATTATGATAATATTGTTATTAATAATTATTTCTTTGCCAACTTTATACATTCAGACCACCTGAATGTAATGATAAACATGCTCTAATTATTACAAAAGTTTGCACAGACCACCGGCACCGTGCACTACAAATTACATCCGAAAAATAATGAATTATCATGAGTCTGTTTGGCATAAAGCTTTGGAATATAAGTATAGGATTAACAAAAATGTTATTGAATGAGAAATGAAATATTACTCTAAACTGAATTAGTTGAAAATTTCAGCCATTGTGTTAACCCAATATAACATAGATACATGCAATAGCGATATTGCAAATGAAAATGAGAAATTTATAAATTTGCTACTTTCAGAGGTTAGAACAATGTCATAACTAACATTGTTGTATATGAATATATTTATTTTTTATATATGTTCAGGTCAGTATGGCGATATGTTTTAACAAGGGTTAATAATTGTATAAAAAATTTGAAATTGTATCAAAGGCAGTAAATTATAAAAAAACTTATTTTGTGTATTAGTAATTTACCAATAAATTATTTTTAACAAAAACGTAAAATTATATATTTTAAGTTAAAGACAAATAATTATATTATTAACTACAATCATACATTATACCTAACAAATATGTAATATAACATTAATGTAACGGCTGCCATCCATGTAAATACCCAAGTATAAAAAGAAACACTTTAACAGTATGTCTTTGTCAATTTCCTTAAAATAAATTGCTATTCATCCAACAAGAAAATAATGGAACTAAATCTAGTTAAATTGAATTTATGAAAGATTTAAGGAAGATCGTTATTGGAGCAGAATGAATTTCTCACGGTCCATTTACAGTAATTTAAAGCTATAGCATTTTAAAATATTATCGGGATAATAAAACTTACTGTACTATCGAGATTTTATAAAATCTGGAAGCAAATTTAGTATTTGAGAACACATTTAATAAACATTTCCTTATACTGTAATATAATTTCAAATTATTATTTAACATAAATTTCGTCGCAATATATTCGGTTATCTTTTCAATATATACATTTTATGGAAAGATAATATTGTAAATATTTACATGTCTTCAACAACGTCAACGGCGAAGGTCACGGATCCGTACGACGCGGCGTTCCGTTCGCTAACTACCGCGGTGGAACAGGGCTCAAACCACGAACACTCGCCGGACCAACAGGAGGTACCAGTTTCACCGTCAAAGTGGTTTTTGAAACAGCCTCCTATACGTTTTTATATCATTGCACCCGACATAACCTGAATCCTCATCCGAAAGGATACAACATACATTGACCTAGATGTTTGCTTAAGATTAAACACATACACTAACCTTAGCATTTGTTTATATATAAGCATATAAACTTACTTAGACTTTTTTTATATAAATATAAGCACATACATATATATATGACATATCGGGTGAGCCAAAAGTTACGCAACCCTGTAATTATTATTCTCAAAAAAACCTTTATTAATGTAATATATAATGTATTCACAGTTTTCTCACAATAGATGCTGGAAATGTCCTCCATCTGCTACAACACACGACTCAACACGGTTCTTCATGTTAGTTGCTACATTTTTGTGAAGTACTTCGTCTTCGATGTTGTGCTTCATTTGGTTATATAATATTATACAGCCATTCATTTAAGTACTTCCAAAGACCTATACGTTTACCAAAGGACATAACCACCATTTATTTTTATATAAATACATTCATAGACTTTTATCTAAACATGTTGTTTATGTACAAACACATACATTGACTTATACATAATCATTTATTTAAATATGAATATTTACAGACAGACATACACACACACACACACACACACACACACACACACACACACACACACACACACGTATATATATATATATATATATATATATATATATATATATATTTACTCAAAAGGTCACAACCATGCGACTGCACTATTAAATAATAAATTGATTAATTTTATTAATATTTGATAGCTGTAGAAATATACAAAGTAACATGTCAGAAATGAAGTTTTGTTGTCTTGTATATTTATATGAATGTCATTGTTTTTATACAACTTATTTCTATTGCTATTTATATTTTTGTGAGTTACTTCTTTTGTAAAACCAAATCCTTATTTAGGTTATAATTGTGCATATGTAATGGAATTGAACATCAGAATTATCTGTGGAAGCTATATTACAACAAATAATTGTGTTGAAAAGAAAATTTTAATATTTTTGGTACACAAAATAAAAAATGTTTGAAAATTTGTCCTTTTCTTCATATAATTACGTCATTTAGGTTGTGTAGCGGAATATATATATTTTAAAAAACCCCAGTTCAACTCTTAAATGTTTGCTAAATTCATGAATATACGGCATAAAAAAATTAACCAGGTGTCTGACAGTTGAAAAATATAACAGGCTGTACAACAGTTACACTTTCAATATTTTGCTTAGTAACTTTTTTTAAATAATGATGCGGATGAAATTATGAAGAATGTAAGAGTAATTAAAGAATTTTATTTATAAGATTACAGAATAATTTGTACATTAAGAAAAATTATACTCGTATATGACTTGAGTTTAAATTTGAAAAAAAGGATAAACATGAAAAGATGGATAGACAGAACATTGTGCTGTGACTAGAAAATAATTATCCTTTTTATGATATTTTATAATTTTATTTAAATCAATGATTTCTACAAATTGTCTACGAATATTATTTTCATGGAAGTACTTATAATATTACGTACTAAAATTGACTTAAGTACTTTAAAGCATGTAGAAATTAATTCTATGCATATAACTTCCACAATCAGTTGAGGTGTCATTTGTTGAAAAACAATAAGTTCGATTCATGAATTTCTGTAGTACCAAAAGAATTTAAAGAATTACCACCACCATTCCGATTAAATGTAACTGTATACATTGGTGCTGAATATGGTCTCTCTTTGTTTTAGTTCCACGATACGAACGTCGAGAATATATATCAATGTAATTACCAGTATGGTAAGTATCTTCCAAGTATGCTTACAATATACTCCATCAATAACATTTTACCGATATTGGTTGTTCGAACACCATAACCAATTGCTAAATTGCTAGTTAGCATTTGATTTCCTGATGTTGATCTAAAAGAAATTAAACGGTGTTTTGTCCTTAGACCTAAGAAATCAATCCGTCTTGCTGACATAACTCACAGACAGCTTTAAAAAATTTCAATTGTCAATGTTTTCATTTGAAACGATAAAAACGTACAATGGTACAGTACATTACTGATGCAGATAAAAACTCTCTTCATGAAATCTCTACAGAAATGATAAATTAATTTATAAACGATGAGACCTTCCTGGACAACGTAATTTGTAGTGACGAGTCAACATTTCATATCTTCGGTTTACTGAATTGACATAATTGCGAAATCTGAGTAGTGAAAATGGATATGTATCTTTGAATAAATTTTACAATCATTTTATTTATGCTCCCGGAAAATTTCAAGGGTATAAGGCTTTTTCTTTTTAATGGAGGAAATGATAAATGGTATCGAAAATCTCGAAATGTTTCCAATCAACGGTTAGATGAAAATGGCCAAGATGGACTTCATGACTACCAAGACCGAGCTCCATCTCACTTTCTTACTGAATACTGGTAATGCCTAAAAAAAAGGACCTGGATTGGTAGTACAGAACCGATTGGATGGCCTGTTTTCTCACAAGATTTGATTGCTATCTCTCATTTCCTATGGGATTTCATAAATTACTTTTTGAATGAACTTCCAGGAAATTTTTCATGTCAATAATCAGATGACTATTTCATGTCACAGCAGTCAGTGCCTATTATTCTTTTATTTTGAGAACATTCTCCAATCTCCCATCTCCTTCAACCATTGTCCTTATTCAATCCCTTGCTGGGTACTGTGAGATTTATTATCAGGAAGTGCTCCATTTTTTCCTCTAATTGACTACTGTTTTTACAGATTAATGAGTCTTTCACTCTAAAATGCTTTAATTTCATGGACTATCGAGTATAAGTTCCCACTTTTCTTATTGATCACTAATCTTGTTAAGGTAAATAAATATTATACTTCACCAGTAAAAGATGGACTTAATGTACTGGCTCAGGTTGGCAATTAATTCAATATCAATGGAATATTTTACATATCACTATTAGAAATCATATATGAGCAAAATGACTGTTAGTTGAAAAACTAGATTTCATTATAAATGATAATGAAACAGAATATGTAAATATCCATATTAATGTGTACATTCTGGTGAAGATGTAAAGTTTCTTTTGAAAGAGCCTGATATATATATATATATATATATATATATATATATATATATATATATATATATATATATATGCCACATAATGAGTGGACCAATTAAAATAACACAGTCACTGTTATCGTAAACATTAACTATTTAAATAACAATTTAATCTAATCGTCAAATGATGTTACAGCATTGAGTCGTGAATCATAAATAATAAATTAAAGTCTTAATAAACAATTATTATGATTTCTCTTTTTAACTCTAAAATAGCTCTTTCTTGCTTATTTTTTTTTAAATTGCACGTTAAAACATTTTTATTACAATCACCTTATCTTAAAGGTTTAATTTCAGCTGTAAAATAATTGCATTTTCCAAATTATACAATTCAAACTCGTGCTAAACACCATTGTTTCTTAGGTCCTACCAACAAAGAATTTATCTTTATGTTTTTATTGATTGCTATTCCTTCATATTTTAGTGGTGGTATTAATGGAAGTTATGCGGTCGGTTGCACAGAAAACATCGACTTTGCTTGTCGGTATTTTACCTAACGATAACCAATGTCCGTCCTTAAACAGTGGATAAATGATATAATATATATAATTTAAATACCCATTACTAATTTTAAATGTTTTTGTTGTAATATATATATATATATATATATATATATATATAAAAACACAGCGTCCATTTTTTTATTAACAACTAAGAAAATGACATTTTTGGTGACGAATAATTTTGGTTGGTATGTATTTGCTTTTGGTGGATGGGTAGGTAAGAACATTTCTGCAGTGTTTTTCAACTATTGTTTAGTAATCAAATAATATTTGAGGTGTACAGTTATTTATATAACTCGTATGGCTTAATATTAGTTGATGGATATTTGTTGAGATATCAAAACAAAAATAAAAAATAAAAAATGTAAACGTCAAATATTTGATACTAAAATTACTCTCCTGTAATTCTTCTATAGCCCATCATACTTTTTACCCTTTCCATATACAAATATACATTCCACTAAAACTACAGTTAGCCAAACGGCAAATCTAAAATCTGATCCAAATTACATTTTCTTGATTTCGCTGTTGCTGGTTCTCAAGCTTTTTGATTATATAAGAAGTTTGTGATTAGAAGTAATTGGTATCAAGTCTGTGAATATAAGTCCAGTGTAAAAAAAACGAGGGTTTTTAATTGAATTAATTTTTGAATAATAAACGAGTATATCTTCTTTGAAAACCAAATGTAGCCTTCATTTGTAGTTTGGGAGGGGGAAACGTGAGTGCAACGAAAAATGGTCAGCAAACAGTTCGCTGAACTGTCGCGATCGAAGCGGATTCTTTCGGATGGCCAACTAACTTTTTAAAACTACATATATTATAAATAATTAATGAATGATATATAGGTTCCTCGTTTATATAATAAATGTAGAAATGTATTAATGGTTCGAATAATCCAAATTTTATCTTGTAAACATAATGCTTTGTCTCTTGAGTCTCTCAAAGTCAATTGCTCCTTAATGCCGATCAGCCGATCCATCCTGACGAGAGATTCAGTCAACGTGATTCTCTAAACTGCCACTTGGGCCTTCCGACCTACATGAATTAGATTTCGACTGAAAACTGCAGGGAGGTACTATATAAGTTTACTTAATGTTCTCTTAGGTGCAGGTAAAAGGAAAGTCTTGTTAATTCTAAATGTTAATCCTTATCTTACTAAGAAGTCAAAGTACCGATAAATTTGTGAGAAGTAAATATAAATGATTTAAAATTAAGAAGTTCGTGAAATGTATTTAATTATGGGGTGTATAGATTAAAACGTAATAAAAGTATTTACTTTATAATAATTTCCTTTATAAGAACAGTTGAAGTTTTCGTCAATATAGAATTTGTTTATTTATAAGGTTTTGACTATATATTGTCTAAGAAGGAGGGGATATATTATGAGTATATAAAACATAAACGGGTAGTAACAAGTATGAAATTCAAAGACAAAACGCTGAAGCATTCAATAGGTCCTTTGCTTATACGTTCCAAAAATATAATGTTATAAACCGACTACAACGATTTTGATCAATTTTTTTGAAAGAGTATCTCTCAAGGACCAAAACTAACCGTGAATGTCGACATTTCTCCACAAATATGTCTTTAAAAAAGAAGAAGTCGGTCACTTCTGTAATATAGATTTTAGATATTAGAATAAAGAAGGCTTACATAAAATATTATGGATCTTAAAATTGTTTAGATATTCGAAGTTAGAAATCTTTGTAATAGTTAGTTAAAAAATAACTTGGTATGAATCAGTGATACATTTGTCAATATGACGCTTTACGTTAAGTCTGAAGTTCTGCTGTTAACTAAAGTAGACCACATGTGTTTATGAATTTTACAGCTACAAAGAAAAAGGATTGTGGTGGGCGGCAAAATGCTTCAAGTGATCACTCGTATAGATAAATTTCAATGTCCTACCCCTGATAGTTAACAAGCATGTTCACGTCAAGTGTGAAACAAGAGCAGACTTATTTCTTCATATTGGTAAAGTAGGCGTTCAGAAGAGGAGACTTTAGGGATATCAGGCAACCTTTGCAACGTTGTGGAAAATCTGATCAGCTTAACTGACAAAATATCCAATATCAATATCACTGGAATATAAAATACCAATATAAGCCTCGAGAGCACCGCGCCTAATGGTTGAGGGGAAAAGCTGTTCTCACAACTACAAAGGAATCAGACAACAGAATCAACAACTTTCTGTTGGAAAAGCTACATACTGAGAATTTGAGCTATGAGTCTTTCTGGGTAGACGAATATGGTGTACTGTACATTTACCTATTGAGTTCTATCATTCTTTCTACACTCGAATAGTAACTTCTAACATTCTCTACATCAAATTCAGTCATGCTGTTGCGTAATCTAAACCTTCAAAAATTGTGCAATTGCAGCCGACAGGTGAAGATTCTGCAGAAACAACATCGTAAATACGACTTTAATATAAGCTGGAGAAGCACAAATATTTAACACCAAAATTCCTTCAATTCATCTGACTACTACTTCAAATGTCTTCACTTTTATATGAAGATGTGCTAATCTATGGCCTTTAATAATGTCATTAAAAGTGACTTTTATTATCAAAGGAGTATCTGTTTCTCCAATGCCAGAATTGGAGTGGCGTGCTCTAGTAAATTCAGCTGACAATCTGGTCATCAACAAGCTAGTGTGTTTAAGCAAAAATGTTGTTAACGGGGAGATTCTGAGGACTATATCTGATGGAAGAATTGAACGCCTGTACTAAGAAAGTGATTATTTTATCTGCGCAGACTATGAAGCATGGGTTGGTGTTGTGATCAAAGGGCTTAGGCCCATCTATTTTGGTATTTGCATAAAATAAAGGACTCTTTTCTTCAAAAGAATATGGCTTACCCATTACTAAATAATATAGCATTATTTTTAACAAGGCGATACATTTTAGCATTTATTTTTGATGGATCATGAACAAGGATGATATAACATAATTGATCGTTCTTCCATTTTATCAACTTTAAATAGTTTTTCTTATTTTCAAAATAACTGCATTTAAGATGCAATAGTAACCTCTTTCAATTGTTTATTTTACAATCTATTTTGTAAGATAATTACAGTAGAAAACCAGTATGAGCATACTTCAATGTAATATGGTAAACCTTTTGTATATAATTGGATTGAAGTTTAATAACATCTGGGAAAGCTGTGTTACATCAAAGAAATTGGTTAAAAACCATAATATTACATTAAACATTAAGGTGCACAAAGTAAAAATGTTTTCATACTTTGTTATTTTCTTCACGTAATTATGTCTTCTAGGTTGTGCTGCTAAAAATTAAACAATATTTTATGTGTTTCAATTCTTTTATATTTTGTTTAATTTATGAAAATATGTTCACAAAGGTTAAAACCAGTATGACAGTTTATAAATTCTAAAGGCCGTTACTATAATAATTAAAATTCTAAATTTATTTGAAATTACTTGTTAAATGTAAGGGAGATAAACATATGAAGAATATCAAATGAATTAGGGATATTAAAAATAAAATCATGAAATAATTTTTATTCAGACTGTTAAAATATTTTATGAAATATGTAATGTTATGCAAATGAAAGTGAATGAGTTGTCAGTAAATTTAACTTTTGCAAGACATTTTATAGCACGTGGAATCAAATCGCTTTCAGTTCATCACATATCAATTAAATAAAATATCATTTAATATATCCAAATTATAAGATATTGAATCTTTAACCTATATCTTGTTTAGCCGCTCCATATAATTTAAGAGTGAATTCAAAACCATGGTTTCTTTTTGAACGTAGATGAAATCCTATGCTTTTATGTCCAACTCCTCCGGATGTGTGAAAAGCATAACCACCGTAACCATCTAAATATTGATCTTCCAACACAAAATATGTTATAATAAAATTGTTAGAGTATTTTGGTAGAGGGTAAACCACATCTTCAGAAACCACTCTCAAAAACTTTGCGGGTCTCTTTATTTGCTCAAAGAGAAATATTCTAGAAACATATAATATAATAACATTTAGTGATTTTGTTAGTAGTCAATTACTAAAAATGTATAGTTATCTTTAGGCCTTACATAATTGATTATTCTCTTCATAGCCAACTATTTAATAATGAAATAATTTTAAATTTGTCAATGTAAATAATCTAACCCAAATATTGTCACAATACAATAACCAATATCACGTAATATTTTTTTCCATCATTACCATATCATCTTTACTGATGTATATATATATATATATATATATATATATATATATATATATATATATATACAATAGCTGTGAATTAAGAAACATAATTTACGATAAAATAGGTTTAAAATGTGAAGATGGGATGAACGTGATAAGATGGATAGTCACAGAATTGTGTTGTGATTTGTAAATAATAACATTTTGATGTTATGTATATATAGTCTATATATATATATATATATATATATATATATATATATATATATATATATATATATATATATATATATATTATATTTACAAAGAGTCTAATATTAATTTTTTTTAAACAATAAGATCTTAGAATATTAAGGACTATGGTTGACTTTAGTATTTATAAAGCATGTAGCAAATTATTCATGCTATCTAAATTATTTAGTTTACCGAATCGATTAAGGTGTCATTTTAGAGTAAAACAAATTACGTTTGTTTCACAAAGCTCTGGAGTACCAAATGCAGTCACGCGAAATACTACCACCATTACGATTTCAAATACTGTAACTTATTTTAGCGGTGGTGAACATACGCGATGTGTGATTTAGTTCCATTTTGAAGCAAACGCTGAGACATAATTTCAGTGGAATTACCACTGTGGTATATATACTCCAAGTAGACCTACAATTTACTCTAAGCCCCAAATTGTTTTTTTTTTAAAATTAGTTTTCTGTATGATATAACAAATCATTAGGAGGCCTGCGACTTCCTAATGTTGCTGTAAAACAAATGAAGCAGAGCTTTGCTTGTAGATCAAAGAATTCAACATGTAGTACGTTTCATGAGACTGGCATAATACATACAGATGTTAGCTCATATTGAGTCCAAGTTTGCCCTTGAAGCAATAACAACTTAAAATGGTTCAACCAATTACTAATGCAGATGATATCGTTGGTGATGTAATTTTTGAAGAACTAAACCAATTCTAGAAGAATTAGTAGAATTGATGGTTCAATTAAAAACTAAGAGACCTTTTTGGACAAATAATTTTTATTGATGAGTCAAAATTTTGTACTTTTAACGAGGTGAGTTCACACAACCTTAGAATTTGTGTTGTAAAAATGCGTATGTAACTTTGGCCTGTTATTTTTATGGATGAAATCAAAGACGCATCATATATCTGTAAATTACTATTATTTCACGGTTAGATGATATTCACCAATATGGACTTTTTCATTACTAGTATGACAGGGACTTAAATAGGGTTATTATTCCTAAATAAGGACTTGGATTCGTCGTACAACGCCGTTTTCATCGTCCTCTCCAATGTTCTCAAGCTTTTCCTTGCTGGATTCTATGAAATTTAATATCAAGATATACCCTATTGTTTCCTCTTCCACACCTTAGTGTTCACCAGTTTTCCTTTCAGGATAAAATGGTTTGGTTTATTATAAGATCGTGTTTATGTTCAACTTGACTTACCAATCTCTCTATCCTTAGAAATCGACACAATATCGCAGTAGTAAAAATATCAACTGATGTAATGAGCTCAAATAATACAATTATTTGATACTAGGTAGTATATTTGCCATATCACCACTTCTAATCATATATGACCAAAGTAACTGTTAATAAAAATGTCATGTATTTAGTTTTGACACCTAAATCGAGTTTAAAAATTAGTTGGATAAATTTGTAAATACTTTTAGAGTCGTTAAGTCCTTTTGCAACAGAATTGTTTATGTAAATCATACCATTGAATGAGGGAACCATTGAAATTATAACGTAAACGTTATGGTCAAAGTGAACCAATAAAAATAAAAATTTTGATGTTATCTTCAAAATTATTAGCACATTGAAACTTGAGTCATAATTATTTAAAATTATAGTAAGCCATTATTACCCTTGCTAAGGAATAACATGAGTTGTCTTGCTAAGTCTAATATTTAGTTATTTGTTTTAGAATTTGGTTAGATATAAATATTAAATGTTTTTTAACTTTTTTTTGTAGGTTTCATTTAACTATACATTAATTGTACCATTATTTGTTACGTCATAATAACACAGAATTTTATCTTTATTATTTATTTGATTTTTAACGTTCCATTTATTTTCCACTGATAGGGGAGGCATGAACGGTTAATGCTGTTGATTAGAGTTCAGTTGCACAGAAAACAAAGACACAGCTAACCTCTGATAAACCTTAAGTAAACTAATGTAATAATTAAGCAGTTGTTATAAGCTTTACATAATTAAATATACACATATCTCAACATTTATATTTGTATGACTTTGTTATACTAATAGAATTACATTTATAAAAACGAAAATATATTAGGCCTACATAAAAATGTTTATCAAAAATAAGTAATTGTTGTAGCTAACCATCATGTTTTAAATTACTAATATATTTTTAAAAAGACTTAATTTGTTTTAAATGGATCTACTGCTATCATTAAAATTGCATAGTGAAATGTGAAGATTAATGAAAAAATCCAGGCCAGAATGGCATATCACACTTACCTTTCAACTTACATTTTACTTAGTTTGAATATATTACATAAATAATTGTCGAAAAAACCAAAATAAACTAACTTCTTTAGAATCATAATTTTAATTAATTATAAAATGATTTAAATTGAAGAAGTTCAAGTTTAGGCCCATACTACTTTTTTTTTCTTCAAATACTGTGTCCATTGTCAATTTTTACTTTTTAATTGACAACTACCGAAATGACATTTTTGATGACGATAATCTTGGTTGCTATTCATTTGGTTTAGTGGGAGTAAGGAAGAAAATTTGTGCAAATTGCTTTCGCTATTTATACAGTAAATAAATAATAAGTGATATGTTTACTTATTTGTAAATGGCTTAATGGTGTCCCAAGAATATTTTTTTGTTGTAATATCAAGAAAATAATGAAATAAATATTTAAAACAAATAAGTGGAAAATCACTTACTTATAATTATAGTTACTAGTGCCCTTGATGATGACATGACTCGCATTTCTTAAATCATATTCTGCACCTTCTATACATATTATCACACATGCCAATAGAATAAGAGTTTGCCAAAAGTCAACGGTAAAAACGGATCTGTATGACATTTTCTTGTTTTCTCTATTGCTGGTTCTCACCACCAACGTCTATGTTTAAAACTTATATGGGAAGTTTGTCATTAGACATAACAGATATCATATCACTCATGATAAGTCAAGAAACACTAACGAGGTTATAAATAAATGTAATTAATTTATTAACACAAAATGAGTTCATACTTTTCAAAACCAGTTTTATTTAGAGTGTACATATATGGAAGTTTATATTTAATAATGTTTGACTAAAATACTACAGACAGATTGAAGATGACAGAAGGCTCTGTCCATTACCACTAAACCCAAACATTTTTATGTTTTTTTACTGCGCCACCCATATTTTTTTAAGTTAATTTTTTTGTGAATTTATTTTATATATTTTGGAACTATTGAAGTTTATAAGTTTTTATTATTTTTAATTCCCCCCCCCCAATAAAACGTAATACAACTGTTAGAAAAATCATAGAGTAATAGTATTTAGTATATGTAGATAATAGTAAAAATATTTTGAAAGTTTCGGCAGAAAGACATCATTATAGTTTTTAAAATCCAATTTGTGTCTAAAGTATGCATCCTGGCGACTTTTTTTTTTTAACATATAAATTGTTTAATAAGATGTGTAAATTGTGATGTAACAGGAAAAAGTGTTTATTTTGAATATGTCATTAAATCAAAATTGATATTCCATAATAATGTACAGAGAAATAGTTGCGGACTGCAATTGTTGTGTCGTCAATTTTTATTTTAAACAATTTAGCCTGATTAGACACACTTTAATGTTTTAAATGGAGGAATTCATTTTGTGCCGAAAAATAATATATATATATATTTATATAAATATATATATTATATAAATATTTATATATATAATTTATATATTATATATAAATATAATATATATTAATATATATTTTTTAAATTCACGAAACAATTATATAAGCAGTTTTGTTTGTTATAAATGATCCATAAAAATATTTAAGTAGTTTGGACATTACCTAATCTCAAAAACGCACAAGTCGGTTTAGAAATTGCATAAATAGAATGTTTCTAAAACACTAATAAATCTGCTGACACTTAAATATCAATTTTACCATATCAAGGCCTATCTTAAAATAGCCAAAATTTTGTAAGTGATTATACCGTATATTAGAAAAATCTGCAAAATTATACGGTAAATGTTTGACCGATCAAAAACATTTAGATTTTTGATAATATCTTGCCAAATTTGTATGTGAATTTTTGGAAACTCTTTACTGCAATATATATCATAAAAAATTTCCTCGTAATTAAAATTTTCAAATTTTTATCATCCTAACGTTTTTGATTACAAAATAGTAAGTTTTGGCACAAGGACAACATCATCAGGTAGTTTTTAAAATCCAATTAGTGGGGAAACTATACATCCTCCTCAAATATGAGAAAAAGGGATTATGCATCCAGGAGTTAGTACAAAAATTTGAAAGTTTCTGCACAATGAAAACATCATCAGGTAGTTTTTAAAACCCAGCTTGTGTGTAAACCAACATGTTACAAAAGGAGAATTTAAAATTTTTTCCATCACTAGATGTAAATTATCTGACACTCAGTAGCCACAATTGTGTTTATTTACAAATTTATTCATCATAAATGTAGCTTCATTAGTCAACAGTATGTTATAATAAAAGTAATTATTTTTTTCTTGATTGATGTTGTACTACAAACAGAATTCCACGCCTCTGTTCTACCTTCTGAATGATTTTCAATACAACAATATTATTTAAAACTAATTTATAATATTAGTGAAAGTTAATTTTCAACTGAATGAAATACACTTACCCGTAAGCATCAACTCACTCACTTATGTGTCCCCACCGTATTTCAATGAATATTTCAATATTATACATATCATTTAAAATATACTAAACCTTTGTACAGTAATAAGAATCAGAAGAAAACTTACTCGCTGCTGCATATTTGTACTTAATGATATTATTTATCACGAGGGAATCTAGAGTGAGTCTCCCCCATGCCCCTGCATATCAATTTTGAATTTGAATTGTATGAAACAGGTTTTTAACAATTTATATTATTATTTAAATACCTTGGATTTCTTAAGAGAGATAGTCTTGAATCGGCTACTAGTACATAAGTACTAATTATAAGTAAAATAATTTGAGTTAAGTAGTAAAGTATTTACAATTCAAATTTAATGCAGCTTTTCTTTTACTCTAAGTTGTTTTTTCCGATCTATCCAAGTAAATCTATTGAATCTGATTGTCTATGTTATACGTTAATTATAAATATGTTGCTATGCAGATTTTAATAAAATAAAAACTGAAATTACTCTATTAAATTTGAGAATCTTGAAATATACTTCTCTAAATTACACATAATTATGGAAGTCTAAGATGACAACAAATTACAATTTTTGATTCATATTTTTGCTTGAAAATGTGAGCAAACTTCGTTCTAGCTCTTCCCCGAGTATTTTCCCGTCCTTTGGATAGTCTTACATCTTTACACACATCGATTTATTTATATATATAAATTTCTAACAACATATTATGGAAGCTAGAACGTAATAACAATTTTTTTTTCTCTGTTTATTATTAGGTTATTTAAATTTAACTAAATTTTATCCACATAAATTAAATTATTTGCATGCATTGAAAAAAATAAAACAGTATTTAAAAACGTAATAAAAAATTACTGAGCACTTTCAGATCCCTCTAGAGGTTTGTTTTCTTTTGCACATAAGTTTTACTAAAATTGATTAGTTTTATATAGTTTGACTTCAAGCAAGAAGTAATATTTTGAAAATATTTTTATAGTCATTTTATCCTAGAGTACCATGATTTATATTGGACAATAAAAATTCTATAATTTAGATAGTACATTACACAGCATTCTTAATAAATAAAAATGTTATGAGAGCTGACATGCGATGAAACAGTTCCATATATTTGATGTTTAAATATTCAGTCTTAGAGTGATAGGACAATTACTATTGTTATTTTTACATTTACTACCAAATTTCAAATTTGACCTTTTTAGTGAGATATAAAGCGTCTACATGTATACTTTTCTGTTTTGAGTATGACTCTATAGTATGACCCAAATTTATAGAGTTTTCAATTTATATAAAAAGAACCAGCTAAGTAATTCTTTCTTCTTAAATAACTTATGTACATTGCATAGTAGATGCCTAATATTTTACTAACAAAAGTAACTTATGAATCCCGGTCAAAAATGTAGTTTTATATCTAAATCGGAATGTCTCCTTCTTATTTTGTCAACCTATAAGGAATAACTTCTAATTCATTTTGCATTGCGTTTTCTTACATGTGTAGATATATTCCGTGGGCAGGTTTTGGAATATTTTATTAAAATTGATTCATTAGTTCAAAGGTAAAACAAAACCCGTATAAATGGTGTTTTACAAAAAACAACTTAATTAACTATCTTACTAAAAAAAAAAAAAATAATAAAATATATATATATATTTTATCAAATATGATATATGATATGAATGCCAATTAGAACTTTTATGAAATCTGTTCAGTAGTTCACAAGTTATTGCTGCTGAATATAGGAGATCTTGTTTTAACATTATGTATTTTCTTACAATTTTCAGAGACACACATGCTGTTAGTGACAAAGTTAGTATATAGCACTAATTGAACCAAAATATTTCAAAATTGTTACAGTAGTTCTAGTGTATACTTTCATGATAGCTTTCATTGATCCGCAGATCTCGTGCTTCTCACATGGACACGTATGAGTTTACTTCTTGTGAGTTTTAGTAGAAATATCTACCTAGTCTCACCAAAATATAAAAGTTTGTTCCTTTGTTGTTTAAAAGTAAACAATCTCTCTCTCAGCATCACCTTATAACATAATATAAGATACAAAATTTTTTTTTAAGTCATAGACCTCGAATAATCTAAAACAATAATGTCGGAGGAGAACAAATCTTGGTCGAAAGTTAACTACAGTAATAGGAAGATAAAATAGAGGTCTAAACCAAGACTAAATTTGTAGATGTGTAATACTCCAATTACTTCAACTGACAGCCTGGTCATCCTGCATCTCCATAACAATAGCAGGAATGTTATGCACGGGATGTCCAGATGACTTAAAATGAAGGAGAAATTGTAAGTCTGTGGTTATCAAGTTATTAATCAGTCATCCTACGCAGACCAAAAAACATGGTTGGTATTGACGTTAAAAGGCTTTGTCGCATATATTTTATTTTTACTTTAAATAAAGAACTGTTTTCTTCAAAAGAAACTTTGCCTACTATTTTTAACGTTTTCTATAACTCATAAATTTTCATGTTTTAATGGTTGAGTGATCAAGCTTTATTAAATTGATCGAGTAAAATATTTTCTTAGCTTCAGAATAACTAGATTTAAACATGATAAGTAATCTACATCTGTTTTCTGGTTTTACATTAAATTTCTTCTCTGATATTTAGTCACTGTAGCAAAGCCGGTGTATTCATTCCTAGACGATCAGGACAATATTTTGAATCTATTGTTTACAATGGGATTGAACTTCAACAATATTTGTAACAGCTCTTCTATATCAAAGAAATTCGTTGAATTAGTATTTTAAATTAACTATTAGCGTATATGAAATAAAATCATTTGTTTATTTTTTGTTTCCCCTCCATATAAGTATATTATTTAGGTTGTGCTGGCAAAAATAATACAATAATTTTTTTTACGATTTTCAGCTATTTTTAATTTGTAAAAACTTATGAAGAAATGCTTACGAAATTTAAAACCTGTCTGACAGCTTGTGAAATCTAACCAACGATACAACTATGACTCTTTTAGTTGTACTCTCAATAACTTGTGAAAAGTGGTGAGAGGTTGAAAATATTGAGAATGTCAAAGCAATTAAGGAATATAACGAATAAGGTTAAGAAATAATTTATACGTTACATTTCAATAAAATCAAATTTAATATATTTATCCAAAATATAAAAGCATTAAACTAACCTTAAACTGCGTTTATAAAATCCGTAAAGGACGATTTTCAATTCAAAGCCATGGTTTCTTTTTGACTGTAAATGAATTCCCAAAGTACTATATCCAACTCCTCCGGATGTGTGAAAAGCATACACACCGTAACCATCTAAAATAGATCTTTAACCAAGAAAAATGCTATCGTATACCCTCTCAAAAACTGTGGTAGTGTGTAAATCAGATCCTTTGAAACAGCTCTCAGTAACTTTCGGTTCACCTTTATTTGTCTAGAGGACAGAAATCTAGAAATATATAATAACATTTAATGATATTGTTAGTAGTTATTAACTTAAAATTTGGGTTATCAATAGACATTATATTTTAAAATAATCACTATCTCCATTACCAATAATTAATTAATTAATTTAAGAAATTTGTATTTTGTAAATATAAATAATCCAAACAAAATGTTAACATCATCCAATAATCTTTATCAAAAAATTGTATACATGCCCATTTCATCTTCTGCTTTTATACAGTGTGTTCCACGAATGTATTTACATTTTAAACAACCACCATGTACATGTGCGTCATAATAAACAGTCGTTTCTTTTATTTCATATTTCAGATCAATGTATTATTGACAACTTTTATTGTGTTCTATTAGGCAACAAACATAATCTATGTTGCTCTATCTTTTTGCCATGTTGTTTACGATAGAGCAGAAGGTTTTATGCTGTAATTAATCTATTGATTTTAATGATGACAAAGTAGAGTTTTGTTCCAAAGTGATTGAAAATTACGAGACTGACAATGAGTGGCATCTTCGTTTGGTGTTTTCAGACGAGTCTATATTTTATCGTAATGGTATAGTAAGTAGATATAATGTTAACTACTACAATACTACAAATCCTCATATTGCAGAAGAAAGAAAGCATAGCTCAAAGGGCATTACAGTTTGGGCAGCACTGTCAGCTAATGGCGTTCTTTCCTACGACATTTCTGAGAGGACATTGACTGGGCTTAGGTATCATTATGGTTGAGCATTCACGTTATTCCGCCTTTAACCGACGAAGAAATTCAAACGTGTATATTTCAGCTGGATGGAGCACCCCTCAATGTTCTCCACAAGTGAAAAATCTATTAAACACTCAGTTAACAGGTCGTTGTATTGGAAAACGAAGCGATTTTATGGACTGGTCGCCTAGATCACCGGACTTAACAGTTTGTTACTTCTTTTTTGTGGGGTATCTAAAAGAAAAGGTGTACTCACAGGACATAGAAACAGATGAGGATTTAAAAAGAATAATCAAAGAAGAGATGCTTAACATTCATAGGGAAATCTTTAGCAAAGCCTTTGAAGTTTTTGTTCATCGATGCGTAGCAGTAGACGGTTTCAATTTGAATGATTTTAAAAAAAAATGTATTAAGTAACATGTTTTATCATAAAAAGATATTTTTTTATTTGTTATATTGTGTAAAATAAATAAAATATTATTAATGTCTATAAAAGAATAAAATAACTTTTTATTGCTTGCTATCGTATAAACCATAAATCACTGTCAACAGCCGCCATTTTATTTCTATTGCATATATCATTGTAAAAATGTGTTGGTACTCATTCGCATATATTTCTAATATATATGAAACAGATCCCACAACTTGGTTGATACATATTTATGTACTTGGTGATTATTTAAATATGCAAATATCTTCATAGGACACACTGTAAATTATTGTAATTTATATTATGAAACATAATTTATGATCAAATGAGTTTAAAATATAAGGAGTTTGATAATTTCAAAATGAACAGTCAGACCATTGAATTGTAACTAGAAAACAATAACATTTTGATGTTGTTTAAAATATTTCATTAAAATAAATAAAAATTTCAAATTTTATTCATATACCGTACATAATCGATTAAAATGCACATTTTATTTGATTCATAGGTGTTTGAAGTACCAAATGAAGTCAATAGAACTACTACCAATATTGCGATTAAAAATAAGTACTTTGACTGGTGTTGAATATGTTCATACTGAGGTTTTGTTCCATTAAACGAATCACAAGACGACAGTTCAATACAATAACTACTATTTTAAGGGTCTTCCAAATATGCTTACAATCTACTCTTAGCACCAAAACTTTGGTGAAGTTTATCGTTCTGTGAAACATAGCAAATCACTAAAAGGACTACGACTTCTGGATGTTGTTGTGAAACTAATCAATGGGAAATTCAATCAAATAAATCAACCCTTCGTGCGACTCATAAGAGTGGCATAGCATTCACGGATGAGTCAACTTTTGCCTTTGAAGCAGCAACAACTTACAAGGGTACAATTATTGCAGATAAAATCGCTAGCAGGAAATCTGTACATAAAGGATGGATCATAGTAGAAATTCAAGTAGATACTCTTGGACAACATAAATATTAGAGATAAGTCAACATCTAGTTCAATTTCAACGGCAGAATCTAGGTAGTGAAACAATTTATCTTGAATCATAATATTATATAACAGTCTTAGTAAGTAATTACTATGATATCCCTTTTTAATTTCAGTTCAGCTATTTCTTGTAGGTATTAATTTGGTTAATTTTTAGTTTTAAAATTTTCTACAAACATCTTATGTTTAATATAAGCTATAAATTCATTGCAATTTCAAATTTTCCAATTCGAATCTGTGGACAACTGTATCATTGGTTGTTAAGTGATATCAACACAGAATTTTATCTTTACGCTTTTATATTTCATATAATTTGAACTTGGAGTGGTGGAAAGAATGGAAGTTAAATGAGGTTTGTTAGAATTCAGTTGCACAGAAAACATACACAATACATTATATATTTTGGCTAAAAGGAACCGATGTACTTAAGCAATTGTTAAATGATATAAATCATTGAAACCTATATCAAATTATGTTTATGTTTTTGTTATGATAATAGTATTAGATTTATAGTTTCAAAATAAAGGAAATAAGAGTTTTTCTCAAAGATAACAAATAACAAACAATTAATGTAGCTAATGCCGAGGTTTTAAATTACTAAAAGATTGTGAAATATTATTAAAATACGCAATTTCTCAAAATTTTCTACAGATTTTATTTCAAATTTCATACGGAAATGTGAATATTAATGACACAAACAAGAGTCCAGAAAGGTATATATATATATATATATATATATATATATATATATATATATATTTATATATTACAATAAGGCGTCCTAGGGTCCTTTTAATTTATTTACTCCCATTTTTAGGGATGGAGAGTTTCGGTTGGTTTTTTATTTGGCTTAAGGGATGGTTGAATGACAAAGTTCGTGCAATGAATTTCTAAAATAATATCGTCCTATATAAAGTGTGACTTGGTTTATTTCATT
This sequence comes from Aphrophora alni, assembly GCA_963513935.1. Lineage (NCBI taxonomy): Eukaryota > Metazoa > Arthropoda > Insecta > Hemiptera > Aphrophoridae > Aphrophora > Aphrophora alni. The sequence goes on from OY740770.1 coordinate 108,769,814, forward strand.
CAAACATGTTTATAATATTTGTGATGTATTGATTTCATCACGAAATTGGAAACCTTAATTTAAGATTCTCCTTGCTGAAATACCGTGCGATGCGTCAAGTTGCCTACCAGCGATATTACCGGCAATTCAATATGGTAAGAGTAACCCCCACCATCACGATTGGGCTCTAGATCCAGATAGGAATGCAAAGAACCCTCGGAAAATCAGGTTACAGTTATAATTCGACCAAGGAGAATGTGTTTTCGCCTACAAGTGATAATTAATCTTGTTTGGAGAAATACAAACAAAATGCGCTGCTTGTTCGTTTTGGGCCCAGGGTCGGACGACCCCTTTTGGTTTGTGGCCTGGCAAAACAAATTTTATTATATTAGTATAAGTTACCACGCCACGACGAAATGGCCTGCTTGGGTCATTGGTCGTAATCAGTCTTACAATCCCTAACCAGTCCTTATATGGACCCCGTAAGGCTAAATTAGTTATCTTAATGTTAATTCAGTTTTATTATAGAATTTAATATACTTTAGGATCCATCAAAATTCGCTAGTTAGGTGAGATAAACCCGACATATCGGTGGCTAACCATCAAGATAGTATAATTTAGTTCGTCTTCAGAAATATGTACACGCTAATATAGTTTCAAATAAATTTACTTATAAAAGAAAACTTTAACATTTAAAAAAATAATTGTCAAATTTAAATTAGTAAAAATAATGTCGAAATACATTGCGGTAAAAAACTTATTTTGTTTAAATAAATTTTACACTAGGAAAAAGTTCACGGCTAAAAGAAATCGAAACAATGTAATTAAAACCTAGGACATTTGGTCAAAAGCCCGAAATGAAGTTTTATTTTGGTTCTATTTTTTATTTAAATATGTCTGTCCTTGATAATATGTTACTGTTAATTACTACAGTCATAACAATCTCTCTTGATTTCCTGAAAAGGTATTTGTTTTTTTGTTTTTGTGTAATTATATCATTAATGTACAGTATTTGTAACTCTTTAGGAATATAATTATCAGACACAAATATTCAAAAGTTATTCATTAAAATTTCTATGTAGTTACCTCATAAATTAGATAACTTTTTGTACAAGTTTTGTTGGCTTCTAAAATCAGTTTATCGTTTAAAAGTTTTGTCACTTAATAGTTTCCTATAGTTGATAAACCCAGCTATGAACGAACATTCCGAAAAGGAAGATTATATAGGGGTTTTAAATTGTGTACGTTCACTCACCATATAATGGAAATTATATTCGTTACACTCGACATCTCGGTATATAAGTAAATGAAAATCCTTTCTTAATATTTTATGACCAATTTAAAAATTCATACGGAATAAAGTTTAAATCTTTGTAAAGAATTCTTCTGCCATTACTACGTCATAAATGACGGGTACTGTACGTGTTATGGTTAAGAAGTTCGGATTATCGTCATTGATGCCTTCACTCTGTCAGTGTTTATAATGGATATTACGACGCGCAAAGGACTAATATAAAACATACATAATGAAATTATAAAATATTTCACTAGCAGTGTCGGAGTATATATATATATTCATTACAACGGGGAGATTCCACACTAATTTCATTCTACATTTTTTTTTTAAATTGCTCTGGGAAAAATTAACGTGTAAAGAAATAAATGGTGTGGAAGTAACTTTTATTTTCTCGTTTGCCAAGTACCTCTCGGCACTATCACCTCAGCTTGGTGCCTTGCCAAACGTCTCAACTATGTTCTGAAAATTTAAGAGTGTCGTACCATAGATTAACTATAGTTGTAATAAAATAATTGCCAAAATAACAGTCTCTTGTAAGTTCTCCAGGCGTATTTTTTGCTGTTTCGGAGCCAATCTCAAGTAGAATACCACTTGAGAGAGTACGACTTGTAAGTCGTACATAATATATATATATATATATATATATATATATATATATATATATATATATTTCAATAAACTCTACTAAATAGTTATTGAGATATATAAATTTTAATTTTAAACACAATATTATTTTATTATAAAACATCACATTTACTAATGCACTAATATTATTAAATATATTATTATTATAAAAAAGGATTGTAGTATACAATCCAATGTTATTTTAAAATCTTTATTAAAAACCACAATAGGCTCACCTTGAATTTTTTTTATCTTTTCTTAATCAGTAATGTATCATTTTATTAGTACTTAAACTATTATAAATACTACTTTAATATCGGTTTAGGTCTAAAAAGAACAAAAAAATAAAAAAATAAAAAATCATATTAGATAATGATTTTTTTTATAAAAGATCATTTGTATCCCTATCTCTTCTGTGAGTTAAATCTATATTTAAACTTTATTTAATAAAATAATCATTATGTGAGTGATATGTACAAAATTATATTTTATTTGACTGATTTAACATACTGGCGAATACAATATTTAAAATGTAATTAAATTATACTGAAAGTATAACTTCAAAAAAACTATTTGTAAAATTTATTGACGTTATTTGAGCAATGATTAATTATGGTTTAACGTTATTTTATTGTTAATATATACGACACTATGCATTTATGTATTGCTGTCGATGTAGCATTAATTTAAAACAGGCATTCTGTTTACAGTTTATAACAACAGATAAAATGGTAATTATATTTTATAATTATACTAACAAAACCAAATTAGAAGTTATTTGAAATATTATGTTGATATTTTTTGATTAAAATATTTTTTTGAAAAGTTAAGTAATATCTCGTTAGACCTGTGTTAGTCAAGCAATATCTTGATTGCACTTTGAAAGCGAAGAAACATTTCACATATTGAGTTTACTATTGTGTGAAGTTTGAAGGGCTATTCAAGTTCTACGACTACATTCAATGATGCTTTTTTCATGTTGTAAAATAAAATGTGTTTATTAGTGGTTTATTGATATATATATATATATATATATATATATATATATATATATATATATATATATATATATATATATATATATATATATACAGTAGTAGATTCTATCGCAATGGCAGTTTTCTTTTTTCTACTCAATCTTTAGGACATGATAGAAAGTCGAGATGATTTTATTTCATATTTAAACTTTGCTTAGATTACGTAGGCGTGCCAATTTCTGTTCTATTTACGAAAGTAAGTTTATAGAATATATCATAAGTTGATGGAGTGACAAAATGAACGAAAGTCGATTTTTTCACGAAACCTGTTAATAACTATTTTGTCAATAGTAAATATAAGTTAAAATAAATAAACAATTCAAAATTAATATGTAATAAAATTTTTAAACATTTATAATAGTCTTACATTTGTAATTGAATTAAAAAAAACTATTTAAAATGTGACATATTTGTAGATTATACGATATCTAGAAGGAAATCTTTTGTATAAAGAAAAGCAGTAAGCCATTACTTTAAATGTAGAGAAATACTTTTTCCTTGAGAGATCCTTTATACTCTTTGTTTTCATTGATAAAATCTCGTGGGGAAAGGAAACTTATTTGTATCTCTTTTGATCTTTAAAGTATTGGTTTTCACATTATAAGTAAGACGAGGAAAGTTTCAAGCATATATAAAATATAAAAAAATGTACCAGAAATATACAACAAAAAATTGTCTGTGTATCCCTTTCATTAATCAATCATATTCATGGAAATAAAATTGTAATTTTATTTCGTGTTTACTTATTTAGGTTGGAAGTGGGTGGGGTTGTAAGTCAGGTTATTTTTTCTGTGGAGTTTTCTAACTTCGAACCTAAATTTGTCTTTCTTTTCTTCTTCGTACACAATTAAATATATTTTAACCTATAACTTAACATTATTTTATATACTATAGTAAAGGAATAAATACCAATAATTGTTGGTCTATAATGGATATGTATAAAGATACATGACATTTTAATTTAAAGTACATTTAACATGGTATTTACAAAATCTTATATTTCAAGATATCAGTTGATTAAGTACATTTCATCGTAGTGGTTTTGTATAATCTAAGCATAAGACCAGGGATCTTAGTAGGCTTAACAATAATCTCGAGCAAAGCAAGCGTACTAATATCATCAAATGTTACATATTTTCGTTGCTTTGACTGTTCGAAATTGTTTAATTTTACCTGACACTATAGAATTCATATTCCCCAAGCAAAAAACAAAAAAAAAAAAAACAAAAAAACATCGTTGTAATTAAATGTATTGAACTGGGAAACCAAAGAGTTGTTACCATATCCCGGTAGATGTTGCCGGTAATTTTTGTTCGCTCTACAAAGTGAATGTACTTTGGGTTTTCATACTTTAATACGTAAAATATATAGTGACTTTAAAAATATCAGGTATTGTGATTTTGTCATCCTTATATAAAGTACTCAAACATATCATCATAAACATATGAATATTAGACATAATTATAAGTTTGGGAATATAGTAAACTAGGAGAAACAATAATATAACTATATATTCAAAAAAGAACTGATCATTTATTTTTCCACATTATAGAAAAATATTATTTATTTCATTGAAAAAGTGGAAATTCTACATTTTTTTTTAAATTCCTTACTAAAAATATATAAAATGTCGAAACTATTGTTATGACATTACATTCCCAAACTTTTATACATTAATCTGAAGAGCCAATATTCAATTAACTGCATTTTAATTATAGACGTATGTCAGGTTCAGATGTAAATAGTGAACTAGGTCTTATAATCGGTGTAAATCAAAGTTTGAGTTGATAATTAGGAATTAAATATTATTATATAAATTTAATCGACCAATCACGTCCCATTATATAAATTATAAATAAATAGTAAATGTTTACAAGTTTAAAATGGTGATAGAAATGTTTCTGGAGATGTTTTTATGTACGAATTAGGATTAAAATGACTTTGATTAAAACAAAAAAGTACTTTTGGGGATTATGAAAACTATTAAATTATGTTTTAACCCTATCTGTTGTATTTATGATATTATATTTATTTAAGAAAAGTACGACGTTTCAGTAGTTATTGACTTAGCTTTCTCTCTTTGGTCGTTAATCGTCTCATTTTAACAATTTTTAAATCGTTGTGATATTTTAAAATTATACGTATATTTGACACGAAAAGTATACAATTTTAAATTTTAAAAAATAACTACAGATTATTAAGTGGCATCATTTGGACGTCTTACATTATATCGTTGACACTATAAAAAAAAAAAAAAATAAAAAAATAATCATCAAAATCAGTTATATATTTTTTATTCTCAACTTTGGTTTAGCTTTTTTCCAAATAATAGAAGTTTTTAGATTATTTTGTATTTTGATTTAACTTGTGAAAATATGGGGAAGTTAGTGGTCATATTTCTTAGTTTTAGTAAGTATCAATCATAAGACAATAATTTAATTTGAACATAAATGCTTTAATTGTTAAAGTTACTCATATTTACTTCTAAGTTCATTTATAATATGTAAAAATATTACATTAAAATTTCTATTACAATTTTATCTGTTAAAGATAATGTCTTTAAGTCTTTTTATATGTGTTTTGCGTCAATAATTACTTCATATATAAAAGAGTATGGCATTTGATTATACCCAATTTAAGTAAAATATCGAATATTAAATCTGTAAAATGAATTTTATTCCATTATTTAATTTTTCATAACAATAATACAAGTATTAAAATACAACTTGATAGTGTATGTTCAATAATGTCTACTCTTATTAGTTAATATAATTTATTAAATAATTAGCTAATAGCTGATATGGATTAGAGGGTCGAGAAAAGGAACAAATAAGTACATAGAGAACGATAGACATCCACGGTCACAAACATCATTATGATCTTGTTCTTCTGGGTTCGACCGCGTCAATATTGTCTGCACGTTGACCTTGGACCGTCAATATAATATCGGACCGTGGACCTTTGTCTGGCCGCCGTTTGACTACCAATAATTCCTTTGTTTTATTGTTACAGTTGTCGTTTCTGGAAGATTCTAAGCTGCATTTTGTATTTATTTTTGAAATAACAGGTGTCCACGTGTTACTAAGTTCATAGCCTTAGGCGGCCCGAAAAAGGTCCACGGCCCGATAAATGGCAACGGCCCGACAAGGGTCCACTCCCAGGACTATATAAGCTCAGGCCTAGGATGGCTCACTTCACTTGACATTTGTTAAGCCTTGAGAATGGACATCTGTAAAGCGCCAGAAACGTCGGCCGTACTCAACGTGCAGACAATATTGACGCGGTCGAACCCCGAAGAACAAGATCATATTGAAGTACATAGAGAGTTGAAATTAGGAAATTGATCTAAATTTAGACAAATAGCAGAATATAATTCTAGAGACCGATGTGAAGGTACTAGATTCAGATCGAAGTTACTGTTCCAAGAATAAGTGTTATGGTAAGGTTGGGTAATCTCTATAAATGTGATTTTGAACAGCAACACATATTTTCTATGCTTCAAACATTTTTACGACTTCTATTTTTAGCAAAAGTTAAATGTACAATTTTCTGCAAAGCATGGTTAATGAGTAAATAAAAAAAAAAAAAAAAAAAAAAAAAAGTAAATTAACCTTAATCTACGTAATTTTGGGTATTGGGAAACCAATAAAATTTGTTGGTCACAGATATTCAAATGTTTAGTAAAATTCATTTATAAATTGTTTACGATAATGGCACTTTTTAGATATAGTTTTACGACAGAAATCTTGATCTTTTAACTTATTGTTAAATTTCAATAGTTAGAATTAGCTTGTCAGAAGCGTTCTATCCAACACTGTGAATAACCGATATCTTAAAAAAGTAAAGAAATGTTAAAACACCGATTGTGAAATTGGTTTTACACTCAAAAATAGTGAAAATAAAGTGTCACGTAACCCATTTTTAAATTGAAATTTTAATATTAGGATAGAGCTTTTCAAAGTTTCTACCGAAAATAAAATGCTAAACAATAAATAAAATCTACTGTCTTCTAACTCACATACTAATAAACAAAACTTAAAGATGTATTTTTAAACTGTTCTCCAAATAAACGGTGTTTTTCAGCCATAACGTACATCAATGTATATATTAAATTTTCTCTAGGTAATTGAACCAAATTTCATGTAATGAAATAAAATAAAGTTCATTTGCGGAAGGAATTAATTATAATAAATCATTAAAGAAAATTTGAATACTGTTAAGAATAAAATAGCCAATATTATGTACTTAGTACGTGCGACTATTTCTGAAATAACAACACTGAAAGTATAGAGTTATGATTTCCAAAAGGAGTAGAACTACATGCTCTAACTTAGCTCTCAAACTATGAGATAATCAATACCTTCATATTGTAGAAGTGTTTTGTTTGTGTGATAATAATTATGGTTTTATGGTTATTATTATTTTTTCAGTGAAGATTATGTTGGATAGTGTCTACGGTATGTTGAAAAGTAATCATATTACACATTTTATTTAAACAACAAACACAACAATATCTATTGCATCATTCCTAGTTGAAAATTTCGTAATTATTAAAATTTAGTTTAGTATCTTGTGGTTTTGTTATGCTTTGGATAACTGATAATGACTTCTTTGGTTATTTAATTATAAAAAGATGTCAAATGTCTGGTCTCTGTATACATTACAACACATGAAGAATAGAAAAAATTGGAACTTAATTCGACCTTAATGTCGCCTGTTGTTTTGACGTTCGAAGAATTGTGGCCTATCCACCTAAATTGAGTTCATCCGGGAAGGGGAGGGTGGTGGTTTACTCTCTTCATTATATCAGGAAAACTACAAATTCAATATGAGAATATATAATTGTCCTTCTTATCGTGCTTAATAATGAGTAACTATTTTTATAGAACAAAAAACTCAAACCCACAAATTAAAAATTTAAGTAACCCTTAAGATACGTACTTCGTAACTTTTTACGAAGGTATGTGTAACCTTATGATTACATTAATTATATTTAATTGCTTCTTACTAACCGATATTGAATCAGTCACGTATTAAGTCAGCGGAATAGTTTTTAAAAGATTTATACACATAAAAGTCTACCAGTATATCCAATTCCATACTTTTTCTGAAAATTATTAGCCTTTCGATGTTATATTTATTGAATGATTAATATGGTTTAAATCTTCCAGATGTTTTGCTAAGGCTGAATTTAGTTTATTTACACGTTTTTATTTTTTCCAGAAATCTTTGTTATAATACCAATTAGTCTTATATAAAATATTTGGCAGCCGCTACACTTCCCTTTTGCAAATACCAAATTTGTTTAACACATTTCGCCATAAGAACTAGGAAGTATTACAATTGAAACCAGGTGTGTTATTTTTTATTACACCAAACCAATGATGATGGTTGTGGAGTGGAGGAATATGAGAAAACAAATATATCGTGTTTTTAAATTTGTTTCTTTTGTCTTTAAAAAAAAGTCACGTACAAAATTAAAATAACCTTTTTTTTTTTTTTGTTTTTTTTTATTATTTATTTTGACATACTAGAATATTACAATCTTAAGCTACTGCTTAAATAATTAATACATATACAAGAAAGCAAGAAAGCGAGAAACATGCATTGAATCCTAAATCATAATCTAGGTTCTAACTATGCAAACCTTATTAGGTATCTAAAACAAAAACAAACACAAATAAATTATGATAGATCCTGTGGCTTCATCCGGCAAAGTCTTCTTGTACATAGTTCCGTGTCCAATAGTTGTAAAGCTTCCACGTTAACATGATTAAGGAGTCTCTTCTCATGTCTATTTGCATAATCTTTTATAACATCTTCCACAGATTTCAGGTTTAAGTCTGAATGTAGATCATCATTACGCTGATACCATCTTGCGTTGGTCATTGCTCGAATTACACTGTTTTGGCTTCTTTGTACCAACAGTCGATTAGATTTCTTTGTACATCCCCAAAGTTCCACACCATAGGTCCAAATTGGTCTGATTATAGTTAAATACAGTAGTCTTTTATTATAAAGGTCCAATTGCGATTTCCTGCCAATTAGCCAGTACATTTGACGTACTTTAAGGCGAATCCTTTCTACTTTTTTTTTCACGTGGATTTTCCATGTAAGGTGTTTATCAAGATGCATTCCCAAATATTTAACCGAATCATGTTGTGGTATTAGCTTGCTATTTATATAAACACATTGCCTAGTATCAACGTGTCGCAAGGAAAATGTAACATGTGTTGACTTTTGTTCATTTAGCTTGATTTTCCAGTCACAGGTCCATTTCGATACCCGATCAAGACAACTTTGAAGATGTTCAGTTGCCTGAGCTTGAGTTTCACCAGTGGTTAATATTACTGTGTCATCTGCAAATGTAGCAACAGTTGAATTAAAAATAACCTAATTAACAAAATGATCCTAACGTAAAATAGATAAAATCATTTGATTTAAAAAAAGAACAAAGTATATATCTCTAATATTTAAACCAATATACAATAAATACATAAAACAGAAATATAATATAACGTAATCTGTTAATTTTTTACATTTTAAGCCATCACTTTAAGAGGATAATTAAACATATGATCAACACTTTTAAATTATAGTATGGAATTGAAAGCTGGAATTGTACATTGCGGAAGGCCTTGGGAAAATTGTATTGGGTAGTAAAGATTTTCAACTGTTTTGCATAAGTTTTATTCAAAACTGATATAGATTGAAAAGCAGGTACTTAAATCTTATTTCAAAAATTCTCTTTATGTCCTATGTTTTGTAGTCATACTTTTCATATAATTGCAACTTATTTATTTTAATTTTAATGTAAGGCCGAATAATCTTTAATTAAATTCAATCCATCTTAAAATATGTCTGGTCGATAGTTCTCTGTCAAGAAGAGAAAAAGAACAATGGACACTTCCTAGAAAAAAAATTATATAGACCGTGAAAGAATTTTTGCTTCTGTCTTAAGTAAAAATAGTAGCCTTTTTGAATAAAATCGAGCTTTTATTGACAACGGTTTAGGTTCATTTTGTTTTATTCCAATTATTCACGAGTTATAATATTTTAAACTTCCGTTTTTGCACATGAGTTCCGGTGAAAGCTTTCCACTAAACGTAAACGAAATAATTCTTCGAGATATTTTGTTTCGTATATCAGCCTAATAGCTGATATTTTGGTTTTGTAAAAGTAAGCCAAAAACCGAAACATTTGAAGAGATGATGACTAATACTTTTTTTAAAGATACTACACTTGAGAAAATTTTATCAAACTCTTAAGAGTGTATTTTCAGTATATTGTAATTATATATTTCTTATTACAGATACTCACATATTATTATTATTAAAAATTTCAAAACTTTTTCCACCAAACAAAATTGATTGAAATCGGTTCATGCGCGTGGTTTTAGAAAATTGATTTGTTTATGACAATGACCTAAAAGGTAAGTTTTCTGTTCTTAATGAACAAGAAAATACATTAAACGGAATAAAACCATCATTGTCAAAATTCAACTTATTTGGACTAAGGTACCTAAAAATGGATATACGTATATACTCTCTTACGTATGGATTACGTAAGAGAGTAAACTGAGTAGTCAGTTGATAAACAGGAACATATTAAATATTAACAAAACATTAATAATTAAACTCAAGGGCACACTATGAAATAAAACAAATTGAAAGTGAAACAAGTTTTTTTTTAAAACATTTGGTAAGATAGTGAGTGCTTATATATAAGAAAATCATTTAGTAACAGTTTACTGACAACTTTTATTTCTATTTAAATTATCTATTGTCGAAAATTATAATAGATCTTCTGATTAAAAATTATTTGCATTTGCATAGGGATCTCCGACTATTCCTGTTTCTCCCAACATTTCCCAACGTTCTGTGTCAATCTACACTCATGTATATCTTTAACATATTTTTAAAGATTGTCACAAAATACAACTTTCGGAATAAATGATTTAAGAATATGGTTTAAAATATTGAACAAAAGACAACTAGTGAATATACATTTCAAATAAACTACCAAACCATATTAATGATTAGATTGATGTCTACAACAGCTTGGACAGCACTTTATGGTCCATAAACATCAGAAAAACAAAGGCGACGGGAAGTTTATTTCATGACTTTTACATAATATATAGACTAAAAGTAAATATATCATTTTATTTCTTGAACTTCAATTGTTGAGAACTAATTGTAAAAAAAAAACTACTTCCGTGTTTTAAAAGTTTCTGGGATCTGTAACTACTGCGTCACTACCAAGTAACGTAAATTTAAAGCTGGAGATTAAGGATATCCTGGAGGATGATTTATGCTGAGCGTGTTCCGTCAGGGATATCAGGGGTTAAAGGAGATTATTTTTCTTCGGTATATAAAAAGACAAACATGTTTTAGCTTTCTGTGAAGAGAAATTAAAAACGAATAGTAATTTTACTTTTTTGGGAAAATAGATATTTTTGTTTTATTACCGTAGATATGATTACAAGTAAATTGATTTTATAAACTTCAAGATCATGATAATAGAATATTGCATATTGATAACTTATTAATTTGGAAAATAAATTTTTACACGTTAGTTCCAGGTCAAGTGGAACATATGTGAATAACGTTTTACTCTTCTACTTGCACTTAATTACATTCTTTATCCCCATTAAAATAATGAAATTTCGCAATAATTAACTAAATACCTTCCATTTTTTAATGGAATGTTCATTAAAGACCATAATGCAGTTACCGTTTTTAGGTTGAATCAGAACACAAAACTCCTAAAAAGGAAACTACTAATTTAAACAAATCCTCTACTTTGAATAAAGTTGAATTTTGTCACATATCTCTAGAGTGGGATTATGATTTATATCACCAAATAAAGTTTTGAAAGAGAAGACAAAAGTAGTTCACCCTCAATAAACCATTAGGTCATTTTTTTTCTCTTGGCACTCCTCCCAATTAAGTTAGTTGATTACCGTTCTATATTCAGTATAATCTTGTGAGTGTCGTAGTTTTATGATAAAAATGTATTTAGTGTTAATATTGACTTATCAGTAATGGCTTTAATTATAGGCTGACTTTTTAAGTTTCTTATTTTATTTACAATGGTCCTCAGTATCATAAACTACAATACTATATTCCCGTGTTTGATTTTTCTCGCGTTTTATGTTTATCACTTGTTAACGGGAGTTGATTTATGTTCCGAAACGTTTTGCATTAGTGTTTATATAAACAAATGATGGCAAATTTCCGAATAAACCATATTATTAATATGAATAATCCATCTATAATCCGACGAATATGGTTATAAAATCTTTACAACTACAGTGTTAAGAAGTCTATTATATTCATCCACCTTAATCTGCGTTCCTCCATGACCTGTTAGATGTTACTCCTGATAAGGACTATTCTCTGCTCTACTCTTCCCTGTTTCCAGGTTACATAACATTCAGCATTTTTCACTAATCTTCCCCATTAATTTATAGGGCGATTTCCTTAGCTTTGGACAGGGATCCCATTCCTGAAGCCTTGTTCTGCGCAATGGAGCTACCAACAGGATACTAATGAAGCGAGTGGATGATTCTTCATATAATGTACAGCTTCTAAACGAGTAAAGGCCGAGACACTGTACCTATGAAGGGAGCAAATGAACATTTTGTATTACATAGATATATGCATGGCCAGTTTAGGGCTTAAACTACTTCAAGAAAGTATCTATGTATACAATTAAAAGTGTTAGAAAAATTCTGTAAGAACCATTTTAAGCAAACACACTCTATAGAGTAATAGTGCTTAAAAATACTTGAACTACTTTTACAGTTCAACATTCTGACAAGGACCAAGATATCTACTTTTGAGTTATTACAACCAGACCCTCTAAATATAATTATTTAGAGGGTCTGGTTGTATTAGATTGTATGATGGGATTTGTTTAACATGATGCTGCCTTAATAATTCGAATTTGCCCCTAACCACAATCACTAGAAACTTAATCAAACACAATTATCTAATTAATTGTTCTTTATTAATTATTTCCACTTAATGCCCTATCAACGTTTTTTAACTGTAAACCACACTGAAATGTAACTCTATTTTAAATTTTGACCCATATATATTTCTAAATTGAATTAACAATCAAATGATATTCAAAACAACTATAGAAACAATTATTAATGCCATTTTATTTCACCTTGATATAAAATAGCTTTTTCGTCATACTGCTTCAAAAACAGCTATTTTGAATACATGAATTGAGATGCAAAAGCTGTTCTTTTTTGTCCTCGGACCTAAAAACATCAGCTGAGATCGAAGTCAAGAGCTGTTACGTTGATTATACGATTTAATTAACGATTGTTAAGAATCTATAAAAAACAACCGATACTCTCGATTGTAAATAATAGATAAAACAGCTGTTACCATCGATTCTATAAATAAGTACCACTAACACAAACTAAACAGCTGTAATAGCCGTAAACTTGTGTAACTTGTCCAAACTTTTGAAGGTAAATAGGTTATAACATTTTATGTTTTGTAAAATAATTGTTTTCTTATATTGTTTGCAGTATAACTAGAAATATAGTTCATCACTACGATCAAAACAAGCTTTTCGATCCCCGCTCATTTTCCTATGTTAAACTTCAGCTTGTATCGAAAATCTTCACTTTTGGTCCTAATGATGAAATATACTAAATTGTAAACAATTATCATGTCTCAATTTATATTTGTATATTTATATTAGTTGAAGAGAGTTGTTAGTATTATGTATTAGTCTATATAATTAGCGACATTCAATAATACAATAAACTGTTCACTAAATTTACTCTATTCTGATTAGAAGATGTTAGACCAAATATAAAATACACCTTTTCTATGAAATTGTAATTGAACTTGAGTGAAAATGGATATTTAATTCATTTCTGCAAACAGATTTCTCTTTATATCGTACCGTAATAAATTATATAATTATCGTTAGAGGAGTAAGTTTAGTTAGATGATGGGGATAGGGAAGGTTGTTGGTTCCTCTCAAGAACAAGAGATTGTTTTGTAAGTATGCCTTTGGGAGTCGTAATACAAAACGTTACTGTTAATTTAGAAAGTTACTTTTTCTTACTTACTGTTGTTAAAGTGTTCTTATTAAGTGTTTTTATTAGATAGACGTACATTGATTGTATCTTAAGTACACTTTTGGGAGTAGTAACACAATCATATTACATTGGAATCAGGAAATTTCCATTGGTTACTTACTGTTTCTAGTGTTCTTATTAAATGTTTTCATATGATTGATCTTCATTGAGTATCTCTTTTTCTCTGTATATTTAATAATAATAATTTGAAATTCAATAAAATTTTTAATGTACAACACAAACACACACACAAGCACGCGCTCGCGCGCACGTGTTTATGTAAGAGTGAGGGAGAGAGAGAGAGAGAGAGAGAGAGAGAGAGAGAGAGAGAGAGAGAGAGAGAGAGAGAGAGAGAGAGAGAGAGAGAGAGAGAGAGAGAGAGAGAGAGAGAGAGAGAGAGAGAGAGAGAGAGAGAGAGAGAGAGAGAGAGAGAGAGAGAGAGAGAGAGAGGTCGTATTTTTTAAGCAGGTAGAAGGTTTAAACTTAATTAATGGTAACATAATAACATTCATGAGAACTAACAAAGGTTTGACTTTTTAAATATAATGAAAATTAGAAAATTTTACAGGGATTTTTCGTCGCAATATATGCATCATTATTGATATATATATATATATATATATATATATATATATATATATATATATATATATATATGTTAATATGTTATTTTGATCACAAAATTTGTATGCAATAAACCTAACACTATTTTTGGCAGGTAAACATTTTAACTTTTGTATATTTTACCGTAATCGTTTTTTATCGCACACCAACGAACCATGACTCAGTTAATATATTGTGAAATATGTATAGTAAACAATGGTTATTTTAAGACATAATTAATATATTTAAAAAATATAGTTTTTTTACTCATTAGAACAGATTTACAGACTAAATTTTGTAAATGTACTATTAAGATAGAAGTTCCTTCGCACTTCAATAAGGAGTTATTCCTCGGACGTTTAAATATATGTCTGTTAAAATTTTTTTAAATAAACAAACATGTAAATACTTTAGACTTTAATATTTATATAACAAATTTACTATTTTATAAAGTTATAGTGATTACTTATTTATTTGCCAAAAAAATATTACATCAAATAACGAACCGTAATCAGTAATCTTATGAATTAGAAGATATTACGATTAATACGATTCGTTATTGAAAATATAAATTAATTCCAACTGACAAATTTGTTTATAAGAATACATTAATAAAGTTAAATTTTAAGAACTATGAAAAGTCGTTTCTCTGAGAACCATTTATATTTAATAATTGTGTTTGTAATTTATCGATATGAACTGTAACAGAAATTCATAACACTCTATCTCAAAAGTTAACAGAAATAATTAAAATGTCAATTATTAAATAAATCAATAAAGCTAAAGTGTCAAAATTATTTTAATAATATAAATGAGCTTCAATTGTTTCGCCTTGCTGCATCATCGGGCAACTGATAATTATTTACAATTATTGACAACTATTTATACATACACAAGTAACAGGAAACTGAAATACAATACAAAAATCAGGTAGGGTAGGGGAATGACCTAGCAGGTAGACGAAGGTTGATGAACTGTGTTCAGGATAGGTTTTAGAAGGGATGAAGAATTTAATACAATTTGGTCATTTAAGTTGAAATTAGGCATAAGTGAAATAAATCTATTTATTTCTAAATATTCTAAATTATTTAATCTATTGCTTTTATTTTCTATATGTAAGAGTTTTACATTCAATTTTGGATCAGGATTATGACCTGAGTCCAAAAGGTGGTTAGCAAAGTTAGAGTTTCTATAGGCATGTTTACATGCTATTTTCGTGTTCTTTAATCTTAACTTTTATAGATCTACCTGATGTACTCTGAGTTACAATCTAGACAAGATATTTTATAAACTTCACTATTTTCTAATATTCATTTTTTAAATCTTTATTATTAACCAACATTTTGCAATATTTCAATGCTATCATTACGGGTAGAGTGGACTAAATTGTCAGCTTAGATAATTTAAGGTTTTAAGTAGAGTCCTACTGCATATTAGTGCCACTAGACAAACACAAAACATCGTCAACATAACGGTACCAATAAATTATATTCTTAAATACATGCCTAACTAAGCTTCACAAACCTGTTCGTCCCGTAGTATCATTTAACAATACTCCTACTTATAAATTGGCCCAAAACGTCAATACTGTATTTAGAAGTGCCACTAATTTTACATCTAATTATGGAACTAAGAATTCACAATTATATTGTAAAACAATATAATGAGAATTTTTTATGAACTAAAATATAAGTTTCCATAAAGTACCTTCATTACGCTGTTGAAAATGTTCAACTATTTATTAAATATGACTGAATATTCAAATGACCCTCTGTAATACCGACACAAATATTTAAATGAAGTTGATGGTAATTCCCAGAGGATTTAGTAACATCGACAAGGTCAACCTATTCACAATCCATTATTCATCTCGTTAGTTCTGTTATTTTAATCCCAGTTTAAATTGTGTTTGGGTTATTAATGAGTCAACATTGACAAACATATATACATTTCTTGCCTCTTACAACTAATTCAACAAATGCAGAGTTTTTAAACTGTTTTATTAAAATGTTTTTATGATCTGTATGCTTCACAGTAACAGTATTTTTTTCATATGTAGTTAATAAAAATGTAAACTGTGTAAAACATTTAAAACATAACTGTGTTAAACATTTGTTTGTTTAAATATTTCGATTAAATTGCATCATCTTTTTATAAAATAATAAATATGTGATAAAATTTTATTTAAATAGCAATTATTTTAGTCACAGACATAATATTATTGAAGTTTACAGGAAACCATTCAATATTAATCCCTTGAGCTTAAAATTGATGAACTGATGTCATATATTATTCATACGAGTGAGAGCAAAGAAAAGGTTTGAATAATTTTATTATTTCCTGCAACCAGAGGGATTATCGTGTTGCATTATATATCAGTAACTATCATCATCAATATTCAAGTTAGAGAAAATTAACAGTTGTTGCAGTATACACTAAACTGACTAAACGAGATAGTTAATTATAACTGCTCCGATAATTTGTAACTCCATTGTATTTTAAGATACATTTTTGTCAGAGGGAATGTATTTATTTACTGAGTCCCAGATGTAAACCACTGATGGAAAGATGTGGAATATAGTATGACCTCGTAGATCACACTCTGTGAAAGACACACCAAGAGACCGAAAGCGATGTTTAGGAATAGATAAAGTATACTTTAGATCTACCTCATCCCATCTTCATTCTTCTTTCCCACTACAACTGGTTGGTTTGAAAACAAAAATCCTAGGTGACTAAGCCGACTGATCCTACATTACCTGTAACAAATATTATGGATGTAACGATATGTTATAGCGAAGATTAGTCTGCCCAGTTAAGTCCAAACATCGGAATATCGTTAAACCAAAATTAATGTTATGTTAACTTCAGGTTTTTATGTTTATTAGAAGAGTATTTGATTACAAGGCAAAATAAAACTACACCGATATTTATTCTTGATGATAAGAAGAGACTTTATGATTGTAAATAACACTGTCATTTTTTATATTATATTTCATTTATTAATTTTTTTAATTAAAATATTTACTCCAGTTACTCATTTAGCTATCGATAGTACATAAAATGTTTGCTTACACTAACCATAACATATGTTTTATTAGTAATTCATTGCGATAAGGATAATTATTAGTTTTATTTTATTTTATGTTTTAAATAAAATTAATTTAGTCTGCAATAATTACGGTATGATTTGAAGCAAAGTATTACACTTCTAATAATATTATATTTACATATTTGTCTAGTATATTTCAAAAACCTTCACATAATAATATAAATAAGCTACAATCAGTCAAATAAAGAGTGACTAACTGACTAATCAACTTCTACTTCAAAGATCGAGGCTTAGATAAAAGAAAACCAGTGTGTACATTTCTTCCATAACGTAAAAATTCCGTTATGGTTTTAATATATATATATATATAGAAATTTTACAATTTTTGTAAACAAATATACATAGTACACACAGGAATCATGACTTTATAAATCATTTTATTATAACCATCAATAGTTATAATCAAGCACCTTTCTTTCTAAAATAAAATTGATATTAAATAACTGTTTTAAATAGGCGTATTAAATTATTATTTACAGAAATTTATAAATTAACCATCAAAACAATGATACATTTACTTTGTAAAACAAAAAAAATATACCTTTGATTTTTTTTCAAGAATTATAAAATATTTTAAATATGAATGAGACTAAATCAGTATGGAACATGATAATGAAACTAGTTAGTTTCAAGAGTTTATAGGTTAAGATAAATATTTTAGTTTTTCACATATTTGTTATGAGAGTTTATTGAACTAAATCTAATTATTATTTCATCAACAGTTCAACATTCCACATTTCAGTTCGAAATGAAAACGTATATGTATATATATATATATATATATATATATATATATATATATATATATATATATATATATATATATATATATACGTATATATATACGTATAATTCTTAATTACGCCATTTGGTCTGTCAGGGGACATCTTAGTCAAGATTCGACATGTTTCGGAGCTATAGCTCCATCATCAGGAATAGGTAATCACTCTGAAGAGATTGTGGACCAAAGTATACATACAACACAAAAAATATATAAATAATTTTAAATATTTAAAAAAACACTAATCAGTGTAAAATATATAAAGCATTATATATTGCCATTATATATATATATATATGCCATTTTATCCTATATACGTAGGTATACGATATTCGTGTAAATAAATACTATACATTCGACTTTGCTATTATATTTAGTTAAAAATTAAATGTTTAGGTCTACAAATATATTTGTTAAAGTTTAAGCGTCTGATGATCGCAAATAAAAGTCGGTGAAAGTATACTTGTGGAAAGTATATGAGTTTTAATTAACCATTAGTTACACATTTCCCACACCTTTTGTTAAATGTATTTAAATTAACGAATTTAGTTCAACTTCAACATAATAACGTTGTCTTGTTGTGGTGATATCTTGTTTTTTAAAATTTGTTTATTAATTAACTATCAATTACAAAATGTTTGTAGGTTTTATTCAAATTATTTATTCTTGTCTTAAGTTTTCTTGTTATTTATGAATACATTCAAAAGTTGTAATGTTACATTTTAACACACTTCTATCGTATTTGTGTAGACTAATTTTTGAGATTTTATTTGTTCTTAAAAATCAACGATTTTTGTAAAATGATGAAGGTCATAGTCTGCTAATGAATGCTAAGTATTTGAAACAACGGTAGCATAGTTTAATAAGAGTAAATTATTTTCGGGGAAAAAACCAGGTTTTATTCACTAATTATTTTATAAATGAGATGTAATAAAATACATAACTACATAAAGAGATGTTGCGTCTTACATATACTAAAACGTTATTCGTAAAAGAATCACAAATATATTTCATAATATTCTTCTGGATATAAAATAAAAGTGTTTTTTTTAAAATTAGATAAGCTCAAGATACAAAACAAGAAGTTTCACAATTTGTAGGTTAATTTAATAACGCGGTGGCGCCCTTCTTGGTAAATTAAATTACCTTCCAACCCACAGGAAGTTAAACTTTTACCTCTCTATGGCCAACAGGTGTTATGAAATTGTTTCCATAACATTTATCTCTTAATAATAAAAACTTACTTTATACTACTAATAAAATCAAAATTAAAATTTTCTTAATAGGTTAAAATATTTTCCTATATATACATAAAATGAAATTCAAATAATAAAAATACAAAACAAAACAATCCAAATAAAATTAAATAAACCCAAAACCATAATTAATAGTAATAATCTATTTCCGGAAGGGATAAAATCTCCACTATGATTTGAATAATTGTGACTATTTTCAAACTATAACTTTTAATTGATTATAAATAAAGGTCAACCTCAAATCCTTCCTTTGATCTAGTAAGTAATTTTCTTACTTCAAGAAAAAAATATTTGTGTGATCAAAATCATAGGTTCTCAAAAATGTACGGTTATGATTGAACGTGGAATAAATTGAGAATGGACAATTGCTTTTGAAGTTTATTTAAGACTAGTACAACATCGTCTACCTGATTTTGATGTGGTATTTACATATTACCCAACTGGGACAAAGAGGAAATAAACACAATCGAAGGCCTTAAGATAGTGTAGGAATAACTCTTCTAAATTGTGAGTATCTTATATTTATTCATTACTATGAATTGTCTTATGATTTAAATTACCTCTTATTACAAACAAATATAAAAATTTGTAAATGTGTTATTACGTATTTGTTATTTTTATTATGATGTTCAGTAAATGTAAAACATATCGAACTTTGTAAACTTTGAAGAAATAATCGTGTAGTATAAAAATTCAAAAAACATACATCCTTATATAATTAAAAATAATCTTATAGATCAACATTAATTGTATTTGTTGTCCCCAAAAAAAATTATGATTTTTATAATTTTTTTTTAGTGTGGTGAGCTGAAATATGACATTAGGTTTCATCAAACTAGCCTATATAGAAACTACAAATCTTATAGAAATTTGGTTACAGCTGTCTCTTTTAGACATAAATTGTTTAAGATATTAAAAATATAAGTAGACGTGTTTATATTATTAACATTGAAAAATATAAAGCTTAAATTGCAGCTTTCATTATATACATAATGGTATAAGGTTTTTTTTGATATTTTATTGTTTATTACTGTTACCATTATTACTAACTTAAAAATAAATATAAAGAGTAAAATGTTATAATAATATTGAACTATTTAATAATTAAATGATAACCAAAATACAATATATGATTACGTTTTATTTAGCCACCTATTTTTTTGCATACAAAATGTTTTCTTGAAAATTACCACAATATCTACCAATTTAGTTTTTCATGAAAATAATGGGAGTTCTGCCACACCTCAGTCACAATCTAACCTTTACCACAGGAAGGGGAAAATGGATAAAACTGTGAGATAGGAAAGAGAGCCTTCATACGGTTCCCAAACCCTTGTCAATTATCTTTAAAAATATTTACATGTCTAATACAATACTACACAAATCTCGGCCAGAGATATAATTTAATCCCTTTTTCGGTTTTATAGATCAGCTTCATAAAACCAGTAAAGTAATGTGGATTATTAGTTTTAAAAGAAAATCACATACTAAAGAGAGGGACAATAATAAGTCATGGTAGGAAAAGCAACTTGTTTATGGCTGATAGCATAGTTAGAACCAGCAGGTATAAACTGTACTGTATCTGTATAGGTTTTTTTTTCTGAAAATTTAAAATTTATGAAAACTATCAGTGATATTAATGTTAAGGACCAGTAAATGAATGTTGTCATTTTTACTCACTTCTTCGTGAACTGAATGTTGTTATTTACATAATTTAAGGTTTTACGTAGAGAGTCTAACTGCCTATTAGTACCACTAAACAAACACAAAACAACGTCAACATAACGGTACCAATAAATTATATTCTTAAAATCAGGCCTACATTACAGGCTTCAATACCTTAAATACAGGCTTCATATACCTAATATTCCTGTTCGTCCCGTAGTATCATTTAACAATACTCCTACTTATAAATTGGCCCAAAAAGTCAATACTGTATTTAAAAGTGCCGCTAATTTTACATCTGAATATAGTATTAAGAATTCACAATTGTAAAACCATATAATGAGATTATTTTACGAAAGAAAATATAAGTTTCCATAACGTACTTTAATTACGCTGTTTAAAATGTTCAACTATTTATTAAATATGACTGAATATTCAAATGAACTTCTGTAATACCGACACAAATATTTAAATGAAGTTGATGGTAATTCCCAGAGGATTTAGTAACATCGACAAGGTCAACCTATCCACAATCCATTATTCATCTCGTTAGTACTGTTATTTTAATCCCAGTTTAAATTGTGTTTGGGTTATTAATGAGTCAACATTGACAAACATATACACATTTCTTTCCGCTTACAACTAATTCAACACATGTAGAGTTTTTAAACGGTATTATTAAAATGTTTTTATGTTCTGTACGCTTCAGTAACAGTTTTTTTTCCTGAAGGTAATACAAACGAAGACTGAGTATAAGTAGGAATTGGAGATTATATATATATATGGATGGATGGATGGATGGATGGTATCATGGATGGATGGATGGATGGTGGTTCAATGGATGGATGGATGGATGGATGGATGGATGGATGGATGGATGGATGGATGGATGGATGTAAGATGGATGGATGGATGGATGGATGGATGGATGGATGGATGGATGGATGGAGGATGGATGGATGGATAAATGGATAGATAGATAGATGGATAGATGGATAGATGGATAGATGGATAGATGGATATATGGATAGATGGATATATGGGTGGATGGATGGATGGATGGATGGATGGATGGATGGATGGATGGATGGATGGATGGATGGATGGAAGGATGGATGGATGGATAGATAGAGAGATTGTAGGAAATACGACCAAGTTACTATTTCAACACTTAAGTAAATTTTTTATATGTATATAGATTGAAAACAAAATTTTGAAATAATTGTTGTAAATTTCGATCAATAAACAGATCTTTTTCAGACATAAAAACAACAACATAAAATGAGACAATAATGCAATGTAAACCATGAAGGAACTTACTCTTTGTAGCTAATTTATGATTTTAAATTAGCTTTGATAATATGCAATATCTCATTTTATGATTGAAGATGATCTGTGTTGTGAACAAAATATAACTATAAATATTTCATCATGTATACTTTATTTTTAACTATCTATTTATATAAAAAGATTTAGTTAAGTGTATTTATATATACGAAGAAATTTATGTTTTTATATTTAACTCTGTAATCATTAAATAATAGATTGAGATAATAATGTAAAAAAACTATTTTTTCAATGTTCAAAAATGTAAGTAATTGATGTTACATATATCCTTTTTATCATCTGTTCTGTTTTTGTGGTGTTTAGTGTCTCTATTTTCATGGAATATTTTATTGAAATAGAAAATTATTGTAATCTATAATTCAAGAAACATAGAAACATCAAAATGATAATAATAATAAATTGATATCTTATTTCTAACAAGGTTGGAAACACGTGAGCTATAACGCCTTTCCACACCATTTAACTTACAGCTGTGTTTAATCATTCAGTGAACTGGAAACAAACGTGTTGCCAATATCCAAATAGTACGACACAAAATCACTGAATAACATATCTTTTTTTATATACAGAATATATTATATTGATTTCTATAACTGAATGTACGTTCTAACGATATATTATTTTATTATAAAATATTACTTACTTCTATCACTACTCAATCCGTAGCACTTAACAAATATTTGATTTAGAATAACAATTTAAATCCAGGAAACCTGTCAGTAAAATAACAAATTTTGGTTATAAATTAAACAACAAAAGACTATTTGACAAACAATTCAACCACAAATATATCTCAGTGATGCAATAAAACAAACGAATAAGGATATATTATATAACTGACGTTTACATTTATGATATTTTTAACAGGCACTACGGAAACAGTAAATATGTTTTTTATTTGTTTATACCTGATACATTTTTGGAAATATTATTTCACGTATTATTGTCGCTTTGAAATCATTATCAGATTATTTTATGTGACTGGGAAAATGTTATATTATTGCTTATCTTCTCTACGGAGTTGACATTATTTTCGATAAACGAAACTTTTTATAAATATTTTTTGAACTCCTATCATCATATGAAATTAAAATAAGATAAATATATATATATATAATATATGCTATTAATTCTGCTATAATGTAATTTATGTTTTTTGACAGGGATTACGAAAGTAAACCATTTTAAATAAATGCATATATTTAATGTTTCTTTATGTATATCAACATTTATTATAGAGGAGGACTTATAGCGGAGGAAATAAATAAGTTTATCTTAGTATTACAGAACAATTATCTCTCTTATAAAAACTTTTGATTGATATCTTTTCATTTTGTAAACTCTGACAGTGATGTATGAAGGTAATTCATGATAGGTTATGTTTTCATAAATTATAAAATAACTTTTTTGAATGAAAAATCGACGTCCGGCAATCTACTGTAGGTTTCCAGGACAACACAATTCATAGTTACAAAGGCTCTCTGTATAAATTACATAACGGAGTAACAAATTCTCCATGTTAATTACTTCCCTAAAGATTAATACCCTAAAACGATAAATACATTTTAGATGCTTGCTATAGCGTCATTTGCATGTCGGTGTTGATTTTGATTAATGTTATTATTATTTTTCTAGTACAGCACATTTTAAACTGAATTATTGAGTTAACTAATTAATCACCACTAATAACTATACAGATATTTAAAATTGTGTCATTTATTTAGTATAGGAATCATGCTATGTTTAAAATATAACAGTTAACAAGAGTAATGCTCTGTTTTCAATGATAAGGTTTAGGTTAAGTGTCTATATTTGGGTTTAAGGACTGGCGGAAATGTTCCACATTATATAAAGCTGATAATTGTATTTACTCCAACAACCCTGGATTGGTCTTTCACAAATTTAAATAAGATTTATATTGTATTTTCTCCCACTTAATAATAATAATTTTAGTAATTTTAATAGTAACTGTTATAAGAGAAACCTTCATTAACTGTTAACGTATAGCAACCTTCATTCCAAATTCCACTTATTACAAACTTGAGGTTTTTTTAACTTTCTAAATTAATATTGTTTTCGAATATTTTTAAAGATATCCATTTATCTAATGTCATGTAACAAATCTTCCTTCAGGTCCCAAAATATTAACAGCAGGAAGATATAATTGATATATTAAATGTAGTCTTTGAGAATTATAAAATTGATTTGTATGATTTATTATTATTATTTTTTAATCTTTGAAATGCCAAGTTTTATTTAGAAATATTATTTTTACGTCTTCAGTAATCAACGTCTTTATTTTATTATTATTTTTATTTACAATTACTTTATATAATAATCTGAAGTAGAAAGGAGATTTGTAGAAAATTATTATTAGAACAAAGGAAAATATTTAATTCTGTAAGTTTAAATTTAATGAATGGTAAGAATTGTTTAATGAAATTTCATATTTAAAAAAATCTAATTTGTATTATATAATAAATAAAAGGACTATAGTAATTTACAATAATAAACATCTAGGGGAGGAGGGGAGGGGCGTCGTTGTTACGAAGCCGATCTTCTGTTTTATGTTTATGTCCTTACAATATAAGTCAGTGAACTATAAATGCAGCCAGTGAGGTATGAATGGTTATGCAGTGTGTTGTTGAATTTATTAAATTAATATAACTATCCTAAAACCACGTTCTTTTTGTGGAATATAAATATGTGATTGATACTTAGTTTTAATAAAACAATTACCACATTTTAAAAAATAACGATTTATTGTAAAATTAATTCACTAGTGTTTTCACCACTATAATACATACATGTAATTATTTTGTGTTTGAGTAATAACGCAGTTTACCAAACAACCGACATATGGGCATAAATGACCAAAATAATACATTCTTGTTAAATAATTATGCTATATATCAGTGATATTTTCCTTTCATAATTGTTGTGTTGATATATAAAATTTGAAAACCAGTTTGTCATAATATTTAAACCTACTGCATAAGTAATAAATTTTAAACAATTATAGTTTTTAGTTTGTAAAATCAGATTAACAAACAATGCTCTTGATTACAAATAGATGTTGAACAAGTAATAATTTCGAACCTGGCTTTAAACTTGGTTGTGCCGGATAAGGTGTTTCTAACATTTGATTCATATATACTATACATACTGAATTAATGGAAATGTTTATGACAAACTGTGGCATGCAATATCGCATCCGTTGGTATCCAAATGCTACGGTTAAATGAATGCTAGGTATCCAAAAATTAAATAATTTTTTTTGTAATGGGTTAGTGATACTCACAAAATATAGATTTTATAATAACACGTAATTTTTAAGTATTAGAAACAGTAACAACATTTTTGCTGATTATGATGTTAACTTATTTTGTTACAATATACATAAACATCACATTGATATTAATGTTAAATATAATGGTATGGGTTAGGTTTTCCATCTACTGAAACATACACGTCTACCTATAAATCTTTTCCTTTGCCAAATATAATGTCAAATTTTAAGGAATAGTTTATAAAAATTACATAGTGTAGATATATTCTGCTGAAAATGATATACGCCAGAATATATAAGGTTAGAAACACAACTCTCATAATACTGGATGGTCAAATAGAGAATAATATCGCCCTTTTACTTTAACAATAAATAAAAATAAACAAGATGTCCAAAACAATTATTTGAATTCAGTAGCTAATGTTTAGGAATTAAGAAAACATAATTATATATATCTAAATATTAAGCAGAAGTTTAAAGAAGGAATAATCAAAGACAATTTTATTTTGTTGTATCGTCTTTTTTGTTTTACCTATATTTATATAAAAATGCATACATTTTTAAACTAATTTAAAAGCCCTCTTGTTTGATTTTATTCTGGTTGTGGAGTTTTTGTTGTTGGGAAATTCATGTTTTGAATAATTATATATAAAATTAGTTTGTATAGAATGTTTTTTTCACACCAAACAAATTGTAAATTTACTTCCTGATTCATTCACTTAATTTATTATTTTCTTAATATGTAATAATTTTGCTTTGCTGATACGTATAGTTAATTCCATTATACTACATACGATGTAGTATTATATTTATTAAATATATTTTATAACTATTTATTATCAAATGAAGTACCTGAATATTTTTTTCTAAATTCAAGAATACAAGCGCTATAACAATTTATTATGTTCGTTACCCAATAATACGTATTATAAATATTTAAAATGTACGTATGTTAGGAAAAATAAGTTACCACAATTTACGACAAAATTTTACTCCCATTGTTCCATAGTTTTCGTCTATTTGTGTTAGTTTTGTAAGTTTCATAAACTTTTAATTTTTGCGAATATATGGATTGAAGTATTTTAAATATCACCTGTATAATAATCACCTCTTTATAAACATATATTTAAATAATAACAGACACGCTGTGAAATTTATTGCATTTTCTATTTAGTGTTACTTAACAATACACAGCACGTTTGTAATCAAAACAACCCATTCATAAGAAAATGTACTTCTATTATAACTAATGTCTATTTCAGTGATGAAAAATACGGACAATTTTTTAATAAAGTAACACTTACCTTGTCATTCACATTGTTTCTTTGGAATCATTGTAATTATTTGCGTACTTAAAAACGAATACACTATTTATCTATTTATCTTTTTATCTTCACAATTTATATTTGTGAAGTTCTAAAATGTCGTTTTTAATAATTCAACCCCATATTAATGTAAATGTTCATAGAGACTCAAAATAAATTCATGAATTACCTAAGTAACAAAGCTAATCTAGAAGAGTATCTAAAAATACCGTCCAATTATGTAAACGTATCGTCACATTTTCTCAATTATAAAAATTATATATCTTCAACAAACAAAAGAATAAGCCTTTTCCCATGATTGATGTTCACCACTCCCATTCATTCCCGTTAATCAGCCATTTTCCCCCCAACCGTCCTTTCTTACACCACTGCTTTTCCAATACGGTGGACGACTAGTTTTTTCCTATCCATTCCTCGTACTATTATTTGGTTGTAGTAGTCTTATAGCTTACGGAGTATATTAATTTAATTATCGTTTAAAGCTGATGTAGTTATTATTTAACTACAGATGTAGTGTAGTACGATATTTCAGATGATAAGATCCTATAGTAGAGTTGAAATTGAGCAAAACAGTAACTATATCGACACAACAATTCAAGAGAATTGTAACCAATTCAATTGAGAAAATATTTCAAAAACATTTCTATTAGCCTAATGTTTACAATTTGCATTCTGTTTTAAATATTTATAATTAATTAGTAATTTATATTTATGAATCCCAACTGTGTTTCAGTAGATTATAAAAGGACACTTTATCGCGACATTGAATATTTCACATTTTTAACAACTATAAAAAAAAATGTGAATCTCTGTACTTCAGCTTTAGCGTAGAAGAATATCGCTGACTAAACTTTCTTTAAGCCAGAGTGACTACTATTTAAGTAAACATAATATATGAACCCGATATTAAACGTTAACAAACATAAAATTCCATGTAAAAAGTTACCCTACGCTGAACTTTCAATTATTAATGTTGAGTAATTATCATAACTACAGTTTATTTAGATACAAGTTCCACTACAGTTTACTTAGATACAAGTTCCACTACAGTTTATTTAGATACACGTTATACTACAGTTTATTTAGATACAAGTTCCACTACAGTTTATTTAGATACAAGTTACACTACAGTTTATTTAGATACAAGTTACACTACAGTTTATTTAGATACAAGTTCCACTAAAGTTTATTTATATACAAGTTACACTACAGTTTATTTAGATACAAGTTCCACTACAGTTTATTTAGATACGAGGTACACTACAGTTTATTTAGATACAAGTTCCAATGCAGTTTACTTAGATACAAGTTCCACTACAGTTTATTTAGATACAAGTTCCACTACAGTTTATTTAGATACGAGTTACACTACAGTTTATTTAGATACAAGTTCCACTAAAGTTTATTTAGATACAAGTTCCACTACAGTTTATTTAGATACAAGTTACACTACAGTTTATTTAGATACAAGTTACACTACAGTTTATTTAGATACAAGTTCCAGTACAGTTTATTTAGATACAAGTTCCACTACAGTTTATTTAGATACAAGTTACACTACAGTTTATTTGGATACAAGTTCCACTACAGTTTATTTAGATACAAGTTACACTACAGTTTATTTGGATACAAGTTCCACTACAGTTTATTTAGATACAAGTTCCACAACAGTTTATTTGGATACAAGTTCCACTACAGTTTATTTAGATACAAGTTCCACTACAGTTTATTTGGATACAAGTTCCACTACAGTTTATTTAGATACAAGTTGCTAATTATCACGTCTCTGTAAATAGAATATAATATATTTTGTATTTTTCATTATCAATGTGTAAAATAAAATATATCTGAATGTTTACAAGTCATTACTTGTTCTATTATTGAACAGTTTGTGTAAGTATTATTTTATAAATTTGACTAAAATCGGATTAAGTACTTCTTAAAGTAATGAAATTACAACTAAATTTATTTTAATGGAGGTTTTATTTGTAAAATATTTTAATAATTTGACCAACTACTCTATTAACTACCTAAATTTAAGGACTAGTATCAATACTTTTTTTTTAAAACTAATATACATTTAAAGCTGATTATTCAAAATGACATAACTTTCTAAATATGATTGAATCAAAAAATAATATACACTAAACATGTCAAGCAATAATAAGTATATATAAGATATTTTTACTTTATATTCGAAAGAAAAAAATAACGTATTTTTAGAGTTATTTGTTTATGTAGAATAACTTACATTACAATTTCGATACAATTGCAGTAACTGTCCCTCTTATCATTTTGTTCTTGGTATAAATTACAAAAAATAACTTTATGTATTTTATCCTAGAGAAAAGACATTTTAAGATATTTTTGGTTTACATCTTGAGATATTTATTTAAATGTAAACTTTGGTATGTTCCAATATAAATGTGAGCAATTTCTTATCAAGTTCAGATAGGATGAGATATAATAACTTCTATGAGGATCGTTAAAAATAATATTTAACTACTCAGATTATATCAACAACTTTGAAAATAGTAATACACTCTCAATCATAGAAACTACATAAATAACATTTGTGTATGTGTGTTTTAACATAATATATTTAATTAAATTTAAGGACCATCAAAATTTGTTTCAAGTAATAATAAAACATGTTATAGTTTATGGCTGGTTAGTCCACGTAATATTAAAATCAAGTTATATATTATAAATTTAAAATACATTTAATAATATATTTTATAAATTCAGGAACCTGTAGTTAATATTAAACAGAGATAAGTTTCAGATCGTACAGAAACCACAGAGTGTGCCGTATTGCCAGGTGATATATCACAATAATTAATTACCACGCTGGTTATTCCCGCCAAAGCCACCTAAAAGTGTTATCCGATGTAACAACTGTACATGTACTCATAATGAAGGACGTTTGGTTACAGAAAAAAATCGCTAAATTTACTGAGTTAATTTTAGAACTATCTACAACTACTAATTTGTATTTGAGCATCTACATTTAAAAAAAAATGAATACCGTTTAATAGAAAAAACATTTTAAAGAGAAACAATAACATATTTCTTTATTATTTCCTTAACTTTTATGATATATTTGTATAAACAATTTAAATATGTTTATACTTTCGTTTTTTATTTACAATTCAAAAAGAATTTTCAACAAGAAAAGCAATAAGTATTAAGTTGTAATGGCTAATACCTGCGGCTAGCTGTAAACTGGAGATATACGACACATATCCTAAGGTCGTAAGCGATAAGCGATATTTATCTGATTTGATAGATATCACTAGAACGCGGTTTAGTCGTGTTGTAGTGATTAATTTGGTGTAATCTCGTATGATATAATCATTAATCCACACTCTCTTCACGTCGTAAAGCACAGTAATTCAAAATGACAAAACATCTAGAAGTACAGTTTATATACCGAAATATTGCCGAATAATACTTTCTTTCATCAAAAGTGTTGTACAATTCCCTTGTTTTTGGAATAATAAACTTTAGTACTACCATGAAACTAACGTGATAAAGTTGGAAGTGGATGAATATTGAAGCAAAATTAAAAGAGAGAAGTAAAAAGTCACGTTTACAAGCGAAATAATTACTAGTTGAAAATAAAAATGGGAACTTTCGTGGTCAATCCTCTAACATTTTTTAAATTGCTTTTGGGTGCTGAGATAGTTCATCGTCGGCCATTTAATAACTGCGTTACAAGTTATTTATATACCGGACCACCAAATACCACCCCTTCCCATTCTCATGATGTACAAAAATGTTCTAAACTGGGAGAGTTGCGATAGCATCGATTTGGTGTGCAGGAAATTTAACATAAGTAGTCGCGCATAGCAATAACTGTTCCATAAACATCACATCTCTCCAGCACATGAAATTTCAAACATAAATATTGAGAGAGGAGATATATCGCACTTTTTTTTTTAATTGATGTAATAACAACGAAAATAGACTTACATAAAAGGCAATTACTTATTTATAAATATTTAAACTCAAAACCTTATTTACTTTTAAAATTGACACCCATTTTAAAATCAATAGTGTAGAGACAAGCATATGGGTGATGTTAGTTTGAGGTGCAAGACCTGTAAGGATGTTAATAAACGTATTGACAGTCATCACTCCAAAACTGGTGATAGTGTGTTATCAATAAAAAAACAACATAAAACACGGCCACGAACTATAAAAAACATGATTACTCAAAGTAACGTCACATATTTCATTAAAATGATATAAATGATTCGATTAATCGCAGGTTAAACATTTGACGATTCAATGATAATTTACTAAAACAAATATTAACTTTGTGATAAAAAACTCAATTTTTATTAATTACAATTTAAGTAAAGGAAATGTTTATGGTTCAAGCAAAACAAAATTTAACGATTTAAATATATATATATATATACATATTTGTCATGAAAGATAGCATTCAGAGTTCATTTCCTATTTTTTTATACGGTTTTTTATAAGTTGGCGGGTAATTTTGTATTATTTACTTTTAGATGCGGAAGTTATAAAGTTTGTTATTTTTAACGTATCATTATTTTATTTTACAATTAGATATTAGTCTTTTCCCAAAAACAATAAATCTAAAATAACATAGAGTTTTAATCATATTAGACGTGTATCACTGTTTACAGATGACTAATTTATTGCTTAGCAGGATAGAAACCATTACTTTGTGCCATGTTATTTATTGACAGTAATGCATCAGATAAAATCTTTATATGAACACTGACATCTTCATTTATTTGTTATATATGATATATTAAGGTTTTGTAATTCTTCATTCATATTATATACAGTATGATAAAGGAATAAACAGTACTTATATATGAATATGAATATCCAATTAAAACTTCACTTAGATATCTATCGGATCATTTTTTCAGCCAACCTAGTTTAGAAATTAGCCTATTATGCCTTCCGTTAATTAAAACAGAATTGTAAATAAAACTGAGTTACAAATTCTACTACTGTAAATAAAGTTATAATTTTATCGCTTAATCCAATGACGCGATCGGGGACTAGATTATTCAAAGAGGAGGCAAATGGTTGTTTACCACTATAAACAGTTTAGTCAATTTTCTGTTGGTTCTAAACCTTTAACAATCAGTTACCAGCGATCGTTTGTGTAGCATGGGCCTGTGTGTGTGGGGGGGGGGGTATTTTGATCGTTTTTCCTTTTAATATTAGCTATGACTGTTCCCTTACTCCAAGCCTTTTTTTTGTCATTTGTTTAATTTTAGGTTTCAACTAGACTTAGCTACTAGGTTATTTCGGTGTGTTCCTCTTTTTTCTATGTTTAATAGTTGAGGTTTATATAAGTTAAGGTTTTCTTCCAGTATATTTATTTTTGACTTTTATCGTTTACATTTGTGATTTACAGACCAACGATATTTCGCTGTTGTAGATTTATCAATTAGCCTAATTGTGAACTCTCTTTATGTTCACTTTATCCGGACGTTACCGATTTCCATTATTGGTACAATGTGAAGTATTGAAGACCCATTTACTAAAGATTATAAAATAAAAAAAAATATTTAAAAGAGATAACATAAACCATTAATATAATACCATAAGTAGAGATACTAATCTGTTCAATCATTTAAGCATCGAAACAATAAATTTAAAAGTTAAACATGTTTAGAAATTTGAAGTCCTGCCTACACATTTTAAAAAGGTAGCCAGTAAGGTTATAAAATTTCTATGGAACAGAAATTTGTATCAATGATAATTCGAGCATTCACAAGTGAAATGTATACATAACATTTTGATTTTTAACATGAGATCATTGGATGTCTCGAAATATTTATTTATAGAGAAATGTGTATTTAATTTTTTTTCAACTGACGGAAAACATGATTTATGACATTTTTTATTCTAACATTTACTTATTTTAATCCCACTAATTTTTATTTTGCTCCAAATGATAGCTTCAATTAATTGCAAAGCAAGTAAACATTTTTTAAAGTTTGTGAAACATTTTATTTAAACTTCGAATCTCAACACAGGGACATAAGTTGTGTTACATGAAATAAACATTGAAATCAGTGAATAAATAATATCACATCCTGTGGAGTGAAAGATGGCCATCTCTGACAGACAACATCCAGTAATTGATAGGTGAATATTACTATGTTTTAGAATGGTGAGTATTTAGTTAATTGCAAAAAGTTAAATTAATAGACTAATATTGTATTGGATACATTTATTTTTAATATGATTTATAAAAATAAAATAAAATTCTTTAATTACATATTCTGTACTCTGAAAACATATAAATTGAAATTATTGGAGTATAAAAATAAAACACACACACATTTTTAGTGAAATTCTACAATTTATTTGTATAACATGGAATTCTATCTATTACCGTCGGTCATCAGTATAAACAATATGTATTGGATTATTACAGTTTTTAACCGAAATTTCAACGGAATGTTTTTTAAATTTTTTTTTATTAAAGTTTTAATTAAGACAGTTTCAACTAATAGAGCAGGAAAAGAATATATTTTAATGTTTAATGATATATATCCGGGTGTAACATAAACGATTTAAATAAAAGAAGTATGATTTCAATGACAGTCCGAGGTACATTTCAAATGTTGATCACATCGTTAGAATTGTTGTGCCCGGTTAGACCATGGTTTATTAAAATGGCATTCATATGTAAAGTCTAAATTTAAACGAATTATTTGCAATTTGTGTAGGTTATTGTGATAGTAATTTGGCGCTTTATTTGTATTACTCAAGCAAAATTATTCACGAATATCAACACTTTCCTTAATATTTGATTTCATCTCATACACGATATTTATTTTATTTGAACAATAATATATAAACCGCCTGCTAAGTGTTTTCTGGAGATTATTTTCGTATCAGTTTCATTTAAATCGATTCATACCTCGAGATACCAGCCGAAAATAAAATATTCATAATATGGAACTTTAATTATTGTAATCGATATGTTCCGAACATCTTAACTACTACGCAATGTAATGATTGTTTAACACACAAAATAATAAACAAGAAACACCACATGAGAAGTACTAAACCGAGCATTGTGTTATCAAGCTTTCTAAAGAGAGGTCACATGGAGCTTTAAATCTATTACTAACTTAATTGAAGTACTTATAACATTTAATGTTTTAAAAAAATTACTCATAATATGATGTTTCACCTTTTCATTTATGCTGATTGTTTAATAAACGAGACCTCTTCACTGGACCAAATCTTTTATTAAACTATTGAAATAACAATTTCACCAATTTCTTTTGCTACGGTTGAAAATTTCTACCATTAAAATACGTTTTTAAAATGAGGTAGAATATTGCTTAGGTTAAGTTACGTTAGGACGTAAATCGTATAATATCTTTCATAGCACACTAAAAAATCAACAGATAAAACAATGCAATAATAAACCTAGATGAGTGTAGGAAATAAAAATGTAATAAATTACGAAAACAAAATAAAAAAAAAGTAATGTTTTCTTTTATCGTTTAAAATTAATAACACTAACTGGATATGGCAGAACCTGTGTGTAATATATGAAAGTAAAATTGAGAGTTTTTGTTATTGTTTTAGATAACATCGTTATATACTCAAAAATATATACTGCATATTAAATCTAAAGGTTGCAATATAAGGGTTAAAAATCTTTATGGTGATTTTATTGTTTCATACATCCTGTACAGATATATTTCGATTTAAAATATCTTTTAAAAGTTTAGGGTCAGAAAAAGAACACTTTCATTGGATGAAATTATAGAATATTATATCAACATCAGTCATAAACCTGTTAAACAAAAAATAATGTTGAAAGTTATTTTAAATAAACTATTAGGTAAATGAGTACACAAGCTTTGAATTCAATATACAAATTATTTTAAGATAACCAAACCTTCATTTCATTAAAATTTTTTTTTCTTAAGTGATATTAACGACACATACCCTAGTTGGAGTGAATATTATATATTATGTTTGTATATTTCTTTTTCGTTTATAACTCCTTAATATCTAAAATAAGTGTTCGACGGGTGTCCTGATTGGTCTATGGTTGGTTGAAAATGTCAAATACACAAATTTCAACATTTGTTACCATAAGAACAAACTTAGCAGTAGGTTATTACTTTAAATAACAATAATAACACATTAACTTTTTTAAGAGAGATAATGATAATAATTTTACGTCGTGTAAATTAAATGTTGACTAATATTTTGCCAGTATGTCCCTTGGATCATTTTAAAACCGAAATATCATGAATTATGTTATAAAACGCATTATTATTATTCAGGCCAACATTTTGTTTTCGTCTTTAAAAAAAAAAAAAAAAAAAAAAAAAAAACTTTAGAAAAGAATACACTTTTGAGTATAGATTAATATGTGCAACGTTTAATATCTTTTAAACCATAATCTTCCAAGAGATACAAAAAAATACTAGAAATAAAAGTATTTTCTTCTTGTAAAGACTTGTAAAGTGTTTGTCTGTTTTTTATTTTTTGTTTTTATTCCCTGGGATAATGATACAAAACTATAAACATATTTTCTTAATAATTGAATACTATACTACACCTAGAAGTTCTTAATACTAATTACTTTAAAGACGGTATAAAAATACTTTCAATTTATGGTATTGCATATTTGTGCCGTGGTATTGTGCTAGGAGAAAATCCGTTAAACTATCTTTTGGAATACTGCACCTACAACTTTCGTACCTGTCCCAAAAGTACTTACAGAAGATATCGACCAGATGAATTATTAATCCCTGGTAAAAAAAACCATCCCTGCGGATTATTAATACATTTATCATTCTTATTAAAGTGAATTTTTCAAATCTTGAACCTACAAACTACTAAAATATGAATAAAATTCTTGAATTTAATAACATATTCTATCTCGTTATCTATTTCAGAATATTTTAGTAAATTTATGAATTTAAGAAATATTACAATTGTAAAAAGTATTGATGACATTCATATTCAGTCATCACAAGTGATATAACTGTTATTTGACCTAAACTTTCTTTATAGAAATATTTACAGTAATATGAGGCTGTGGAAGAACAGGCATTATTAATATTCAGTTGAATAAAGGTAAATCAGCGTTATATAACACACAGATGTTATATTACTGTCCGCTGTTCCTATCCATGTTTTTTGTTCCATACATCAAATGACTGTTTAGTAAAATATTAGCATTGTTGTTATAAGCATTGGGTTTGAATTTAACAGTTTTAGGAAGAAAATTCCCAACCATTAGCTGCTGTTAATCTGCTAAATATTTCTACATCAACACTGTCACTATGGGTTAGTTATAATTATTAATTTTCAGTATATCTACTTTATCTTTAGATTACCCTCCCTTGAAATAAATATTGAGACTTATTCAGCTTCATAATGAGCCGCCAAAATTTGTTAAACAATTGACCCAAATGAAAATAAATTGGTTTTGTTCAACTATCCAGTGGTATTGGCTTTAAACCAATTATGAAATGTCTGTTGGTTACTTACTTTTATTATTCTTGTATTTGAATTTTGGGATTATTCTAGAGATAAATCCGCTGTAGAGATACATATCTTACATAATATCACTTTACTCGTGTTAAAACACTTCTTCAAGTGCATAAACAGCTCATTACATCAACTAAAGTGAAATTTCCACTGACAAATTCACACTGTAAGTTCCTCAATGAAAATAAGGTTTCTAATTAGCTTAAAATCCAAGTTATTTTTATTCAAAATGCGATAACGTCTCCGTTTACATAAAAAGTTAAATACAAAGTTCGTAATATCGAGAATTATTATCAATAATTGTAACTTTGAGACGTTTAACTAAATCAACAGTAATAGTATATCCATACTCTCTGAATATATACTTTAATTCTCCTTTCACAATAGGCAACAGAATTCATTTTTGTAGAACAAATTCAGAATTCATTGTGTTGTCCAGTTTATTGTGCAGTTTAAAAACTTTGGAGTTTGAGCCAATTCTTTTTTAGATTGGTAACTCTACCTGGAGAAATCTATTAAAAACTACACCAAGAGTGAAACATAATTGCACTTCCTAATCGACGTCGGTTTTTCCCTGATCTTTATATCGCTCAGAAAACCGAAGAAGTATTTTTCGATGTGCCGTTTGACTTTCGTTGTTTACGAAAGCAATAACAAGAGCTACCGCACAAATTAATTATGAAAGGAATATGAATATTTGTAACAGGAACCAAAGTGTGCTCATATACAATCCTATTGAAATTAAGAAACATCGTATGAAAAAAATATTAAAAACATGGTTGCCATTTTAACCATGTTTTGTTTATATTTCATGTAAAATTTAACTTACAACAGATTAAAACAGATTCAAATATAAATATTATAAGTCATAATGTACCAACCTCACATCCTCAGTTATGACAAATATCGAAGTAAATATATCACTAGTAGAGTTACAAGATCCGGCAGGGCCAAGTCACCAATATAAGCGTAGCAAATGAAAGTTTCTTCAATTGTTTTCAGAAGGCCCGAAAAACCGAGACACCGACCCGAGCGTCGTGAGTGGAGACATTTCGTCATATAAACATCTAGGAGATCCGTCAGAGCTTAGGCGATGTAAAAAAGTAGTGATTACACAATTATTAGGTTATTCAGAAATCTTGCACCTGTATAAAACCTTTTTATTATCACTATAAATAAATATAATAATAATTTGAATTTGCCCCTAACCACAATCACTGGAAGTTAATAAAACACAATTATCTGATTGGTTGTTCTTTATTAATTATATCCACTTAATAAAGAACAATCAATCAGATAATTGTGTTTTATTAAGTTCCAGTGATTGTGGTTAGGGGCAAATTCAAATTATTATTGTGAATTTCACCACAGTGCTCAACAAGATTGTATTATAAATAAATACGTCATTAAATTAACAATAGACAAATTTATATATATAATATTTAATTGACTTACTTTTATTGCATTATATACAATGGACTGGGTAAATATTATGATGACAGTAATAAACTTTGATAAATTCAGATCAAAATACGTACTACACAGTTCGTCTTCGATAAAATGTGTTAACGTGGTGATATGTATACATTATTGGAACGTAACAGAGCGAGAAAGGTATTCATTCATATTACTAAAATTCGGTTTCAAGATTAGTAGAATGTTTCTAGCCAAATTGGCATTATAATTTTATGTGGATTATGACCAGATCTTTTACTCGTAAACTTTGACAGTGCATTATTTGCAATTTAAATAAATACTTAAAAATATTATATTTGTATTGATAATAGATTTGTTCAAACATGTATGTCCTATGTTATGTTATTTATTTTTAAATAGACACTTAAGTAAAGTATTCAAATATTCTAGAATGGTCACAGCACAATGATGACAACAATATTAAACAACATACATATTTTAATTTAACATTAAAGTCAGGTATGGTAATGAGCAAAGAAGATTAATAATATAGAGAGAAACGTATTTATGTCGAAAAAGCAACATTACAGTTGACCAGAAAGAGTTTTGTACAATATTCAATAAATTTAACATAAAACAGACGAAGAAAAAAAAGAGCTTTTTCACCCTCCCAGCCCTTATTTTTATCCTAGCCTGTCACTAACAGAACACACTTGAAATTATGAACTCCACAATTAACCCTACGCTTGGTTGAACGTAGAGTTAATTTAATATAGTTTTATTTTATGGGATATTTCAGAGGAAAAAGGAAGGAGTATATATATATATATATATAAGTGAATTATCAATGTGTATTTCGGTAAAATATTAATTTAAATAAAGGAATGTGAATGTTAAAGTTAATACCATCTATGACGATTTTATTGTTAGTAATCATAGATTTACCATTTTTGGTGAAAACATATACTACTTTAAGTCAATAATTTGACACTTTAGTAAATTATGTTATATTGCTTCTAAACAATATGTGGAATAAAATATATCTCTATTCTATAGTTTTATGTTTTAGTGGCTGAAATCATAAAATAATAATTGAGGATATTAAAATATAGTTATAGCAACTATTTTTTCACATTTGAATCTCAGTTTTGTTCAATGTGTGATTATATATATATATATATATATATATATATATATATATATATATATATATATATAT
This sequence comes from Aphrophora alni, assembly GCA_963513935.1. Classification (NCBI taxonomy): domain Eukaryota; kingdom Metazoa; phylum Arthropoda; class Insecta; order Hemiptera; family Aphrophoridae; genus Aphrophora; species Aphrophora alni. The sequence goes on from OY740770.1 coordinate 108,809,411, forward strand.
AATGGTATTTCTTACTTTGATCCCTGTTTAAATTTGTGATATTATTTTTCATAAAGAAGGCTTCTACTTTACTGATGTAATCTCTTTTATCAATGAGTAGTTATAAATTTCGATGGTCAGTTTTACTAAATTTACATTGTTATTCTGTATTTTATTTCTTAATTTTGCAGCCCTTGTAATTTTTATTTTCGGGTAAGATTTTTAAATATTATTATAATTAAAACTATTAAATTTTTTAAATTTTTATTCTTGATACAATTTTTACTGTGTTTTGATATTCATTGCTATTCAATAGATCGAATTCAGCGTTCAATTTTTCATTGATTATAATGTCTTTTGTTATTGGGAGTAAAATTGTATATAAAACCAGTAACTTTGTTTCTTACCTGTTTAATGAAACTTTTGTATAATTGATCAATTGTTGCTAAAAAAAAAAGTGTTTTTTCTTGTCATTGTAAACTAAATAGTGAAGACAACGTCTTTCTTTGTGTAGAGACTTTAATAAGTATAATTTCTTTTTTGACTATTGATTATTTCCATGATCATATGGACCTGTGCTAGGTGTATACAGTGGAGAATGTCTATTTGTCTAATAAAGGGTTTTATTACCTTCTTACCATGTAAGAATTCAATCTCACTCCTCAACCATATTAGTTCAGCCTTTTCTTTAGCTTTATTGGCTTTAGAATTATTATTAACTTTACCTTGAATATAGTTAGGTATCAATTCGTGAATTAATTCAATTTAAATGTTTTTATTAAACATTGAACTTTATATATATTTTCACAACTAAAAAAGTGTAAAAATCTGATGATGACTGTGATCTGTCGAAATGAGTAATTTTTATTGAAATATATAATATTGAAAACGGATGGAAAAAAACGCAAGGTAAGAAGATAATACTCTTCCATTTAGTGCGCAAACTACTTGATATTATTAATATTAAATACATAAATTACGTCAAAATTGAATCAAAATATACTTAATGTATGCAGCTGAAATCTAGTGAGAAATTTTGACGCACTTGACGAAGTGTATCACCTCGAGGAAGGTAGCTCCACAAGACTTCTGATTTGTTGTCGTGTATTAACGTAAATCAAATTTCTTTACTTCAAGTCTACATTGCTCCATTTTAAGATTAAAATTTCTTCTCTTCCAGTATAACTTGAGGATTACAATGAAGAGAAGACCTTTGTAATTTAGTTGCAACACGTATCCGAACCACTTTAAATCGCAAAAAACATTTTTTGGCTAAAATAACTAACAGCTAAACTGGGCTTCACTAAATGTTTTATTAGATTATAAGGAGAACACTCTTCATAAATATATTGTTTTTGTGCAATATCTCTTGTTGTAATTCTTTAATTTTATAGTGTCAGATCAGTGAGTTATTTAATACATATTTTACACAATAAACCCTTCCATAACATCTTTAGAAATGTATGAAAAGTTTGCTTTTCGAAAGTCAAATATTAGGTTATTATTTGTTAAATAATAATATTTTAAAACAACACCACTATTCTCTTGGTTTTTAATATTCTAGTGTGATTATCAATCTAATGTGTAATTATAAACAGTATTATAACTACGCTGAAAATGCCACGTTATAATAACAGATTTGCCACGTCACACAAATGTGCGGATTGAGCTTTTCAATGTATATTTATGACACAGCTCTACAACGACAGTAATTTATCACTGTAGTTTAAAGCGAGAATACAATGTGGTTCAACCAATAAAACCTCAGAATACATGCAACTTTTGTGTTTCATTACCCAATGTATTATATATATATATATATATATATATATATATATATATATATATATATATATTGTAATAAAACACAATTCTATACTTGTAAATTAATCAAGTAAATTTATTTTCAATGAATTTATTTATTGTTTAGATTTTGTAATTAATTGTTAAAGAAAAATTAATGAAGATAGTTATTTCACACTATTTTGTAGCAGAATTATATTCCTGATCATAAGCTTAACTGACAATTAACAAAATTAGCAAACCGAATAAGAATAAATTATATGTTTTATTTATCTCATACATTTATCATACAAAATATGTAATAATTTGTTGATAGAAATAAATTATTTTTAAATATATATAACTTATTTTATCCTTTGAATTTCGTAACGTTTGATGTGAGTTTGTAGTAAACTTCAATCATCATATGTAAGAAAATATGCTAATTTCCACGACAAACACTTTCTTAGTAACAAGATGACATTTCGAAGACCAAGTCATCATCGTCATCATTCCTCAAAAATTCTAATGAGGAAGTTTGTGTAACCTCAACTGCATTTTGGGTATAAACGTTTAACCTAATTAACAACTTCTTGTAGCAAAAATGTTCCTCAGAAATCATAAAATAGTGGTAGGTGGAAGGTTTAAAGGGCACTGTTAAATCGTAAGAGTAAATATTCAAAACAAATGTAATGATGGTCTATAAGCAATTATTGTTATTTTAAAATTATTAATATCTGTAACATCGGTTTAAATTTATATATCGTTACAAATATTTTAAGGTTATAGGCAACGATGTCGATAATATTATTCTCAATATTAGACACACTTTTATCCACAGTTGCTCATAAGAAGTTGGAATGATGATTTGATGGGGCGAGGAGCATATAATTTTTATACTTTGTATGACAAAACATTGTTTTTAAAATCACCTATCCTTAACCGTTTATAAGGATTTATATTTATGCATAAGAAAAATAACCTAGTTATATATTGTTAGTTTGATATTCTCGAAATTATATTTGAGCTGGCTTATTAGGTTAAATTCTTATTTTAAATAGAAAAATAATACCGGGATTTTTTCTAAGTTTACAACAATATATATGAAGTATAAAAATCTTTGAGGGGGTGTTATCCCCTATGACTCTATGATCTTGGATAATTTAATAAACTTCATAAAATTGTAAACCACGTAGAAAATGATATACGTTTACTTTTTAACATACAAAGATAGAATTGAAACATAAGAATGTGATAAATAGTGTTTAGGTAAAAGTTAAAGTTAAAAACCAAGTCTATATGGACGAACGGGGAAGTCGACAGGTACTTTAGGAACTTTATAGTCAGCGAGTTAGAAAAAGTTGTAGGGTTGGATTTATAAAAAGGAGATGCTGTGGTTAGAACTAGAGGTCCAATGAATGGTGTCTTAGTTTTTTAATAAACCAGAAATCTGGTTTGTTTAACTATAATCTGTATGGAAACTAGAGATATATAAAAAACGACAACTTAACAGTGTTCTGTAGTAGTTTAAAAATCAGTGTTTCTATGTCGGTGTATGAGATGAAAAAAGACACAATCCAATACAAAAAAGATGCAGGTGTTTGCAATGAAGATCTTAAATATCTATTGATCAAATATGATGTTTAATAATATATTGGAGTACACGGTACCTTTTGAGAAATATGTTTGACGGGGTCATGCAATCCCCACTTAAATACAAATCTTAACATATTATTAGGAATTTAGTTTAACATTTTTTCTTAATAGAATTGAAACTATTTATTAAAATCATCCAGTATAATTATATAATTTATGTAAGGTACAAATAAAATCAAAAGGATAAAAGAAATGAAATTAAATAACTGTAAAAATGGAAGGGGTTCAGATACGATTGAACAATAATTATTACATTATAACATTGCAAGGAAAAAGGAGAGATCGTTATACTTATATAGAAAAATACAAAAGAAAGAAAGAAATGCTGTAGGAAAAGTAAGCAAGGTGATGAAGGTTTTTTTTGTGTGTGAAGTACTGTATTCAGGAATGATTATTAAGTAAATGTAATATTTAGTTTTACTATCCAAATTATATATTTCGCCTCTGTCCAGATGTCGACTAATCGAGGGTATAACTCTCTGGATAATTTTTGAAGCCACAGAGGAAATATTTAACGAAGTTAAATGAAGAAGAGAACGTTACAGATAACGTGACTTTTGTATGATACCAAATGTTATGCCCAACCTATTTAAAGTTGTTATTAAAATTAACCGAACAGAAAAACTATCACCATTCCGTTTCAACCTTTTATTGGATAAGATTTATCTTTTCTTGGCGCAACATCCTATCTTTTCTTGGCGCAACATCCTATCTTTTCTTCCTGCTTATGTAATTGGAGTACACCCTTGCCTTTTGACAAATATGTGTGATCGGGTCATGTAATCCTCTCTCAAACACAAATCCCAATATATTGCCACGAATTGAGTGTATCGAGTTTTCCATAATACAATTGAAAATATTTATTAAAATCATCATCATCATGTTATATAAGTATGTAATTTATGACAATTCCTAATAACATATTTTACACATTTTTGTTAATATAACAATCACTTTTAAAAATCAATTTACTTCTCACAACTCTCTAGCTATTATGTACTGACAATGGTGGTTAACTGATAACAATCATTCATAATAGCAATACTCTTTATTAATTGTGGTTAGAGTATTCTCCTCATTTGCTAAACCACAACCAATTTATTTCCCAAAACCAGAAAACAATAATTTCAATATAGCCTCTACTAGAACTTATATGATTACAAATTGTTTTAGAGTTAATTAACACATTAATTTTTTTTTGCTATAAACTGTTATGTTATATTTATAATTAGATTTGTCAAAGTCAAAATTTACGTTGTTTCTAGTGGTGTTGACGTGGTTTATTTTATTGTAGTACTACATCCCTGTCTTTATTATTCCGTTATTATATTTAGCTACACGCTCCCCTTGGATCCTTACGCTATTTGAATTTGCATTTGTAAATATAGTTGTACTCAATTGTAATATTTTAGCTTGTAAATAAATTATTCATAGCAGAGAGAGAGACAAATAATGAGTTCGACTAAGGCCGTGGAGAGTGTGAGACATGCGTGCGCAATCCAAGACGATCTATAAATACAGACATCGCTTGCTTCGAAATCATTCTTGCACTTGATACGTAAATTGTTTTCTTTATTGTTCTTAAACTGTCTTTCCGTCCGTGGTCCGTCGGCTGATCTTGGCAGCACGGACTTCAATATTCGTCGTCTGTAGGCTGATTCCTCCAAGATGAACGTTCCTCCGAGTGATCTGTCGGCTGATCCTGACGGCACTCTACCTCATTCTTTATCGAAGGGCTGATCCCCTGGGGACGAACTCCGTTTTTAACTACTATCACGTCATTTCTTACTAAATACCCATACTGTCGAAGTTCTTATGATACCTAAACAATAGTACTTCTATCCTCAGTCTAAACCAAATTAGGTTACGACAGTATAAAATAAAGCCCTTAAACTAATGAGCCAAATCTATATGTAAATCTACGGTAAAAGTAGAGTATTTTTTTAATCAAATTCTTTTACAATTTTTGTAAATGTGAGAATGGTGTACGATTAGCCAGTGAGTAAACACTGGACTATTGTAATATCATAGTTTTACTATTGACTACTTAATTACGATAGTTAGGTGATTAATTAGTTCAATAGACAAATTATTTAATTCGTAGTGAAAGTTGAGATACTTTTAGGTAAACAGCTGCACTGGACCCTGCTATCGAAAGCGTTATTAGGGGATAATTGGGGCTCTAACTCTAAGAGTCTGTGGAAGAAGATTCGCTCTAAATTTCCGCTTGTTAACTAACACAGTTAAGTTATAATTTTTAACACATATCAGCTATCTCATTTCCGAGATTTGAGTGTATGATGATATATGTGTAGTTAGTCTCAAAAGTATATGAATAATATGGTGGTCTGGTAGGCAGTTATTCCTTTATGTTTATGAATCGCAAATGACACCTCACCAGTGGTTCAGCACATATTTCTCGGCCTGTGAGCCAACCCTACTTAACTAACTTTAATCCAACCAACATTATCCTAACTTGTAGAACTAAATCTCCGCTGTAGCCCTACTTTCATTTCATGGCAGTGTTATTTTACCATGACGTGAACATAGATTAAAAAAAGACTAAAATAATTGTACAGGTGACATAAATTATTATGGAAAATAAAGAGACTATAGATTTTTCGTAGATTTGTGAAAACAAATAAATTTATACAGGTTCTTAACGATAAACAGAGAGTATTTTCATGTTTAAAGTAATGAACAGCTAACCTAAAACAAATTGATAGTGCAGGAAGAAATTATAATATAAATTGTGATATTGAAGAGTTATACAAATGTCAAGCGTAGTTTCACATAAACACATATGTATGTATTTATTATTATTATTTTTTTTTCTTGTATTGTACGTTTTATTTTGAACACTGAAATATGGATTTTTTTTTTAATTGGGATGAGCGTAGTGTTTACAGGTGCGATAACAAGAGAGAAAGCAATTTAGGCATATCTCATCTTTGGATAGGGTAAAATAACCAGTTAAATTTTTCAAATTAATATTTAAATAAATAAAAGGGCTACGTTTACAAATAGTACCAGCTATTTATGAAACAAATAAAACAAATGACTAATTTTCAATCACGCGACTGGGCGTTCCTTGCCTCTATTTTGTTAATTAAACTATACCACGAATAAATAAGAAAACTCTGTACCTATCTGCAACTAGACAAAATGTATATACGAACATAAATAATTATATTTTATTGCAAACTCTAGGTGACATGGCTTGACAATATACCGCACTCAATTAAAGTAGCATAGGAGATAGATAACTTATTGTGCTTAAGTAATTTTATACATTATGTTTTTACGTTTAATGAAATAAAATATATATTTTAAAATCATCCCCACTTAATTGATATACAGTGTTTTTGTCTAATATAATTATTATTCTGTTATGTGTTTTATACTAAAAGCAATTTTTTCTTCACATATTATGTTCATTATTGCTAATATCTTCAGATTAGACTTATATTATTATTTTACCGAGTTTGACCTAGAATTACAATTTTTGTTATAACACAATAAAATATACAAATTCGTACGTCGTTTCACCCCTTTACGAAGTGATGATCTGTCTTCCATTTATTATTTATTAACAGGCAACTAGTGTGAAATATAGAACTCTATTTTATGAAAATGCAGTATAAATACTTATACCTTTTAAATAAGTTCCTTAACATTGTTGCCGTTACTACAATCAGTTTATTATAAGATTCTGGTCTTGAGCCTTATAAGAATTTACCAATATATATTTTATAATTTTTTAAAAAAATATCTATAAACATATTAGATAGTAGAGGTCTAAATAGTGTCAACAATTGTAATTCAATAACGAACTTGGGTTTGTTGTTTCTTTTAGATAAATATGATTATGATACAATAAAAGTGATCATTATGTAGTAGATCAGCAAAATGCTTATTAAGTAAAATATATAAGTAAATATAAATTTTATTATTATTATTATTATATATTAAATCATAATTTATTGTTTTATACAACATTTAATGGCTATAACTAGTTGAAAGATGTACCTAAATCTAGTCTAATAGTTAACATAAATTTCTTACTACCTTAAATATTTAACAATATATACATACACAATGCAGGAAAGACATACATAAAGCCTTCGGTTAGGTGTGTCGTATTCAGGCAATTGAAACATACAATGTGATTAAAGAAATAATATCATTACAAGCTAGAAATAAAGCCTAGAAAAATTAATCTGTGATTAACACACTTCGTGAATGAAGTGTCGGTTAGGAACTAAATCATTTTCGCTAATTGTTCTCCGTTTCTAAGGCTAACTTGAGAACGATAATGAAACACTGTTTACGTATTGGTTTGTAAACAAAGGTTTGAAGGATTTACGTAGCCATAGGTATGCTGTACTCTATTATACAAATTGTCAATATGAAGAAAATTTAGTCTTTTAAAAATTGTGTCTAAATACACTTAATAATAAGTAATGAGCAAATAAATTATTGTGAGAAATATTATTGTTTTCAATGTAAAATTATATAAAAATATATCACTTGTGTCTAACTGTATTCTGGACTCATACAAAACACTAGTTATCATTAGTGACGTGATTTATATACCAATAGATCGTAGTGTTGCACTGGCTACCTTATATGGACATATCTAATAACAAATACATGTACATATTTTAACCATGTTTCTGGTGTTTTCCTTGCTATTTTCAAAAGTAAAATAGAACTTCCATCGTACCCACTCATCAGTTTGATGCATACGACGTATTTTCACCATGTATATAAATATGTAATATATATATATTTATAAGTGGGTAATATATATATATATATATATATATATGTGTGTGTGTGTGTGTGTGTGTGTGTGTGTGTGTCCAGTATATATTTTACAGTTTGTACGAAAGTGGAAGCCAAACTTTGGCAGGTGTTTATGGAGAACAAACTTAAAAAAAAAAAAAAAAAAAAAAAACGTAAAACATAAAACATAAAACACAAAACAATACATATACAATTATTGTCAAAAATCTTCGTTATGATCGATAAACGTTCATATTATTAACCCTACAAATGTTAAAATACAGCATATTTTGATAATGATTTTAGTTTTTATAACTTCTAACTCATAGTTTAAAATAAAAAATTATTTCATACAGTTTACTCATTTTAATAACACAATACACACGGTAATAGGTCTTTACGTTATATTGTGAAATATAATTATCAAAATATATTTCGTAAAAAATACCGTAATACCAAAAATATTTCTCAATATATTATCTATAAAAGTTTTACCAGGTTATAACAGATAAAGTTTAAGAAACTGTTCCCAAAGTTTTATAGTAAATAATAAATTGATGGCAATGCTTGTGACAAACTGGGTCATCACATATCTATTCGTTTCAAAGCTACCCATTTTTAGTTTAAACTTTTTTTGTTAGCCATATAGTAGACGTTGTGAATCAAATTCATGTAGAGTCATACAGTCTTATTAAAACTATATAAGTGTTGTTTGTTATTCGCTTCGAACTTTATAAAGAGACAAAAGTAAGAAAAGAATAACTTTTATTTTATTAGTTTTAATAAAAATATCAAAATAACCATGATATAGATGATACTAGTCAACATGACAATATTATTACTCGCACATAAAAATATATGAGTGAAATTCATGTCAAAATTATTCCATAAATCTCATAACAACAATACACTGTGCTATGATATTATTGCTATTATTCTCTTATAGAACATACATACACAAAAAAAATAAAGTAAAAATATAACTCTTAACTTAATAATTTTTTTTTTAAATTACCTCTATAATAATTGTTAATCATGTAAACTAAACATATTATTATTTAAAATTTTAAATCCTTATAAAATAATAAAATATAAAATTACTGTAATGGAATGTAATCAATGAGTCAATATCGTTTACTATAAAAAGGTCAGACTAAGAATAAATGAAATATATAAAAACGTATCATTGTCTAATTTAGCATATAACTTATCCATATATAACAGGAGAGTTATATAGTTTAAACTCTATTCTAAGTAATATAAATTCCTCATTATTTGGCCTTGAGAACAAAAGATTTCATTCAATTCCTAAAGCTATAACAGCTTTCAATTCTCATGCCAAATATAACATGAATAAAAACATCTCTTATATATTATTGGTAACAATAAAAACATTTAAATAGGGGCGGGCGTAATAAACAATACTCGAATTATTATTATATGATGAGTTACTAGGTTTTAAAAATTTGTTAATAATTTATTTTCCCAATAAACCATCGTTCACTGTTTTCTTGAATAAACTAAGGAGGAGTAAAACACTTTTCGTTATTTTTATTGTTCAGAATGAATTTGCTTGCAAAAACGAAAGCTATTTTAAAATAAAATAAAACGAACCTTTATAGAAATGTTTAACTTTAAATGTTAAATAATAACAAGTTGTATTTTACTCTTAAATGATTGTCCTCAGTAGTACACTGAGCGAATATTTAATTTATGTGATTTTTTTCTCTGTAGGGACCAGGTAGGAACTGGGCTTTATTTCATTAAAAATAAAACGTAAATAGACTGATATATTTTTTGTCAAAGATAGACATTAAAATTACTAAAAAGACTTGTAGCAATTTATTATTATAGTTCTTAATACAAATATTGCAATATAATAAGTAGTATATTTAAACACTGAAATATTATACATTTTTTAAACTATATTAAACTTTTTTCTTTATTGGACATTAATTAACTGTGCGACCTTGGATTTTGTGTAACATAATTATTCACAACACAAGAAAGACTTGAAAAAATGATATTATTTTTATTCCACAAAATTGTAAATTAAATATTGACAATACTGATAAAGTTTTTAGCGTTTGAGTTTGTGGAGTAGAGTAATTATTTTACTTTTACTCATGAAATAATGGTGATTCACACTGTTTCATAACATGAACTGCGTTATTTATATGTAAAACCGATGAATTTTATTCCAGAAAAATATAATCTTACTAATCACCTACTTTACAAGTATTATACTACACACAGTGTCGAATTGGTAGAATACAAAAGCAAGAGTTGTTATTCTGGACATTGAAACTGACACAAAGTTTCCTGTAATTATGTATTAAAACTCTTTTCTTATTTCAGTCTGTCGGGATTCTTTTATATCACTTCAGAAATGTTTGAGATATCCATACCAAATGCTGTATAATAATTTATACTGTTATTTTTTAATGTGTTTCCAATCGTAGGTGTTATTGTTTAGGACCGAACAAGTTTCAATGCTGACAATCGAAACCAAATATTTACCCAAATTGAACTTTTGTATTTGCTTAGTTATCATAAAGATCATTTCAGTTCAATATATGGAGATGTCAGAAATTGTAGCTCTTATTATAAAATGTTGAAAGGTAAAATAATATACTAAACACTGACTCTTCGTTGTTGAACATTATAATAAAATTAAGAATTTCTTGTACAACAATAACAGTACAATTTAACAACGACTTTAAATTTATAAGGCTTTAAACAAAGGACGATTAAATAATAATTCCATTCAAAATTTAACATACAAGTAATAATCATATACCGAGTGTCCTAAAAGCCCCCCCTATTATTTTTTTATTAATGTAAATAGACAGATTTGCTTTCGGGAAAGTTTAGATAACCAAAGGAGGAGTTTTTTTGAAGTATCAACATTTTCAACCCTTACCCTACCCAACGTAGCGACCAATCGAATTGTGAATTTTACGTTAATAATTACACCGGAAATGTTACGAAATGTACCACTTGCTTTTGAGTCCAGAACTATTTCTGCAAAGAAGTAAATAGTAGCCATTTCGAGAACTTAATCTGAGCTAAAAAAACAAGGTAAGGCTCTTACCATCATTTTACCAACATAGAGCAGTTTGTAATGTAATAAAAACAACCGCAGTTTGTAGGTTAACATTCACAATTAGATTGGTCGCTATGTTGTATAAGGTGAACTTAGTGACCTCTAGTTTACGCCATTATTCTTATTTTTAAAAGGCCTTTAAAATCTCAATAGGGGTTGCTATTTAAAATTCTTGACTTACGCCCAAACTACTCCATTTTGACTAGAAATACGTTCATTTACATTCTTAATGGCTTTATTTCATATCTATTATAAGTTCATCTGGCCATGAAATTACTTCACTATGTGGATTTATTATAACTGTTTACCTATTCTGCTTGTAATATAGAAGAGAATTCAATCTGTAGAAACGGGAAGAGGTTTCAGACACACCGATTTTAATCTAGGTTCCAATTTACTCCACCCCTTTAGAAACTGCGTTTGTCGTTTATTGTCATTTATATTGAAGAGCTGTATTTCTATTGGTAAACTATTAAAAACCTTCTAGATATTAGAACTTGCGTATGCGGTGGTTAATATGTTTTAAAAATCAGAACTTCGGCCGTGCACTCAGGAGCTTTAATCAATACATTTCTTTGCACCGTAAATTGCAGATTGTGTTTTACAATCTTCCAGTCTTATCAAATATTCTTTTGTGCATCACAAATTATTTGTCTGTCACGAACACAGCATTACTGGTGATGGTTAATAAATGTTGAAGAGATTCGTTAATGATTTTATTTAATAATTCAGAAATGTCTTTCACAATGTCTATAAAACATAAATCTTAAATATCACATAACCCATAGTTAATACAATAATTTAAACACATATTAGGTAATCGAAGTAAACAGATTTAACGAATAGGTATACATTTAAGCAGCGCTTTTTCTGGTCCGTTTATTATTATCATAAGGGTTCAATGGAAAATCACTCAACTACTTAATATTATTTTGCGTTAAAAACAATATTTCTATACTCAAAAGAGCAATGAAATAGAAATTTTCTTTTTAGAACAGTGCTTAAGAAAGGTGTCCCTGAAAAGAGTAGTTCATGTTCTATTTACGAAAAAATTGTTTTTAGAAAGTATATTCGTATAATTATATTATTATTTTCTACTTCTCACAAGATGTTCAAAAAATTGTATTTATTTTGTGATACGAAATTAAAACCTTTACATTCCTTATTAATCTCATAATATTTGCAATAAATTTCTTTTAATTTTCAAATAAATAAGAACGTTTTACCCAAATCAATATGTCAAACTACAATTGAATGAAAGTAATGGCTCGTGAAAAAATTAAAAGACACCAAAACAAAAGTCGACAGCGGTTGGGGTGAGTTTCTGTATTTTCCGAAACAAAAATCTCATAATAAACTTCATTGAACAACCATAAAATACTCTGCAGATGTAAAAAGTTAACTACTTCGTAAAAAACCAAAAACAATAAGAGCAAACAAAATCATATAATATTTGACATGTGGAAGACCGGCAATAATACTCTGATTTGACAACACACTCAAATTATTAATCTCTCTGTGGTTCTCATAACGAATTAAACACAAGCCTTTTACAAGTACCGAGCTTAACATTTTTATATCCATACAGGTTGTATTTGTACAAAAGATTTTTCATACAGCAGTTAGTACTCAGTACAGTTAGTTAAAGACTGTTTTTATTCTCATTCCAAATGAATAAGAATTAATATCCAAAAAACTACTGTTTTAATTTAAAGGGCATATTTATTTACAACGGATAAACCAACGATTATTAGTCAACTACAAGTATGAAATTCAAGCTACTAAGATAACCTTTCGTTAGAGATAATACTGATCTGTACATTTTAATTGACGATAGATTAGTATATTAAAAAGGAAGGGTTTTTTAAAAATAGTTTTGCTCAAACTTTGTCCATGGTCGTATAATCCAATAGGGCTTTAAAGTAAACTAAGTAACAATCCGTAACCTCGTATTCTACGAAAACAAAATTGTTCAAATATAACATATATACATATTTTGAGAGATTATCAATAATAGCCGTAAATATATTTAACATAAGCAATCTACGTTAAACTAAATTTGAATATAAGTGTAACTAAAAAGAATTTGATGTAAAGTTTCAAAACGACGATCAATCCACTAGTGATTTATCATCTAAACCTTAAACAGGTTATATCAGTTCATTTAAATCAGTTGGGTGATCATAAAAAATAATATTAAGATCGAAATTGGAAATAATTTTATTGCACTTTGAAATTAAAAATGGATACAACAATTTACATTTTTTTCAACACGTTAAATAGGTAACATACATTTATTTTTCATTACACAAAATCAACGTTAGAAGAAATTAACTATTGGAATTAGTGTAGTTATCCGAAATTGTAGTTAATTTCAATAACTTTTATGGTTTTTACTTTTGGTTATAAATGATTTGAATATATCAATAACATTTTGTGTCTGAAGTATTTTAGTAAATTTATCATATTTAGAACTTTTTTTATCGATCTGAATATTCAATTAATGACCTGTATATAGTAATATCAAGGTTGAGGACGTAACAGATCAGGCATAGAAAAAAACTGTAGACATTTTGCATCCTCTCATGTCTGCGTACCAGATTATTTGAAAATACAAATTAAATCATAATAATTGCAAAAAACTTTCATTGAAAAGTGTATGAATATTTGGACAGTTGAAATGTTACACCCTCTAAAGCTAAAGATAAATAAATAAAGCTAAATTTTTTTTCTGAAGCTAAAGTAACCAGAAAACTTGACCTATTAAGCAAACAAGGATCAAGCATTTTTATCTTATTAATTCTACTATTCACAACTTTATATAATACATATTGAGTACATAATATTTACGAAATTCACGTTTTAAATTGTTTAATATTATGCATAAACAATTAAAACAGTAAGATTTTTACGTAACAATATTTATTTAAAGAATAATATACTGATCAAATCAAAATGTTATTCAGTACATACATGTCTATTCAATCCCCTGTAGTAACGCACTTATTACAGTTTCGAAGCACTTTGGGAAAGATGAAATTGCAAAGTGGCTGCTCTTCCAGATCCCGTCAAACTCAATATCTATATACCTCTTGACAACGTAATATAGAGTCTGGAAATCCAGAAGTGGCAGTAACTTGAGTTTAGCAATCTACTCGTGGGGTTACATTTCAAACAAGTTATTGATAAACATTAACTGCTTGTAGGTCTCGACATTTAAAAAAATATTTTTATGATAGATAAGGATCCATTTATTAAACGCTATTGCTTCTATTATCAATATATAGATTGGCATCGTAAAATTGAAAGTATATTCACAAAAAGGAATTTAAGAATTTTATATCATGAAACACTTCGTTTTTTCTATGTTTATATTTTTTCTTAACAAATTTATAACTTCTAAAGTGTTTGACTTATTAATATGGATGTATACATTTTTCATTCTAATTTTGTTAAAAGTAACCTTAGGACAGAGAATGTAATGTTTTAATATATTAATATAAAATATATATTTTGACGTAATGAGAATTTAATAAATCGACATTCCTTAATAAGTTGTCATCATCAAATAAAAACAACAAACTACAACAAAACATAAATTCTGAGATACGTGAATCAAGAACCTTATAGAATCCTACTTTAACATATTGAATGAAGTAACTATTTACACAAAACGCACTATACACCGTAGAGTTTTAAAATTTTGACTTTCTATTTGAAAGATAGAATTTGGAAGCCAAGCTAATATGAAGTAAGCAGTTTGAAAGTTAAGACTCTGTTGTGTTAATAAACAACTTTGTAAACAAGTACGAAAACATTGAGGTACAACCGAATGTTGTACTTCAATGAACATTCGGTTGCAACACTGTTACTGAAAATGAACAATTATATATTTAATACTTAAAACATATTTATGTCAAAACTCTATTTCGTTTACGTTATCATGTAAAACAAGTTTTGTCCAGGACAATGACACACGTACTTCGGAACTAGTTAAAGAAATATTGATTTTATTAAAACTTTTTGTGTTCAATTTAAATTTTAGTGAAACGTGTACAATTTAAAATCGAACGCTGGTCTTTTAATCAACTAGGGCAATTCGGAAAATTACTGGACGTATTTTAAAGTAAAACATTTTAATATTTCTCTATTAAAAATAATAATAATAATAATAATAATAAAATGTTTGGAGTTGCTGACTACGAATATGGAATCGGTAATAGGTTTCTGGATGTCTGGCAAAATGTTATAATTCCATAAAAAAATCTCAATAAATTGGTATCTTAGATTTTTTTTATAACAAAAAAATATTAAAATAATGTTTTAATAGTTTTCAATAATGAGTATGTTAAATACTCATTAATATATATATATATATATATATATATATATATATATATATTAGTAAAATTGAAATAAATACTGAGAATGACAAATTATACTTTTAATATACCGGTTGTTTCAGAACACATGAACACTATCTGTAGCGCCTAAACGAAACCAGACAAAAATTTCCTTCTAATTAGAACAACCCTTTTACGAATTAATTTCGACGCTCCTCAATGACCCAAAAGGGCACTTTTAGGGGGGCAGAGTGGTGTTTTTGGAAAATTTTGGAGCAAAACAATTTGTTATCTTTTCATTACTGTACAGGGTGTGACGAAATAGTTAAAAAAAAGTTTTTAGCGGGAAATGTGACTGCCCTAACAAAGATAGGGCAACCAATTTTCCCCCTAGTTTTATAAGAACACACCCATTTCAGGAGATATGGGGTAGTATGGACTTCTATGTAGTTTTCAAATTTTTAATAAATTTCTAACTTTAATAACTTTTATAGACAAAAAGTAAAAAGATTCAAATAGCAACCTAGATTGAAAATTGTACCATTTGAGAGACCTTTTGAAAACAAACATTTTTTGTACTGAAAGTTTGGTTCTATCTTGCACCATTGAATAATTATAAAACAAATGGCATTTTATCTGTTGAAAATACACCATGACATTTCATTATACCCTGTACAGTAATGAATAGACAATAATATTTTTTTGCTCCAAAATGTTCAGAAAAGAGAGACCTTTAAATTGTGGTATCACGCGACCTATGTTTCTATTTGAAAATTTTCCAAAAACACCACCCTGCCCCCCAAAAATGCCCTTTTGGGTCATTGAGGAGCGTCGAAAATATTTTTCATGAATTGTTTGTTGACGAAAAGGGGGGGGGGGGTTGTAATTGAAAGGAAATTTGTATCTGGTTTCGTTTAGGCGCTACAGATAGTGTCCATGTGGTCTGAAACACCTGGTATAAGCAACAAAACATTTTACAATTTTTGTTGTTTCTGAAATTAGAAATGACTTAAGCAAATATGAAGCACTATTAATTTATATATTCACCTGTAACGTTTATATATTTTAGTATGTACATATTATCAAAACCCTCAATGGTATATAAATATAATAGCATTTATTATAAGAATATGCATTAAATATACAAGAAACTAATTTTATTTCAATTTATTTTTCAAGTTCTCTAAGATAATATTTGAAAAACGGTTGTTCATAAAATATTCAATATTAATAAGATGCTAAGTAATTTTATAAATGCAGTGACTTTTAAACTGTCTCCGAAATAAAACAGTTTATAACACTTATTGAACTAAGCTACACTCTACACTTAAAATAATATAAGTGTTTACATATATAGACATATTAATAGATTATACCCAGTGTGTTACAGGCAGTTTTACTATTTACTTATTTCAGATATACGGTATACTCAATGTGTTAACGTTACACATTCATGAATTTCAGAAACGCTGTTGAAATGGAAATAATTATTTCGGCTATAAAATAAAAGTAAAATGCGCATTTTATGAATAAATATTAAAATATGTTCACTTTGCAGTCAGGTATTTAGATGGTCGTCGTTTCCAAAATAAAGTTTATTTTTTCCAATTGCCCTAATACAATAATTACCTTCGGAACTTCATAAAAACACATGTTGTGTATTTATTACTATCGACTAGCAACATTGTTGATGAAAGCAACTACCACTAGTTATGCTGACAATGTGATGTAGAGAAAAATGTAGCAAAATTACAAAACTTGCATTGGGGTATACAAGCTATATATTATACACATAAGTTATATATTATATATATATATATATATATATATATATATATATATATATATATATATACAAAAGCAAATACACAATACATTCTTTTTTCTAAATAACTAGGTTTATAATTATAGAAATTAATTTTCAAAGTAAACTAAATTTAAATATAAAATGCTGTACTTACTACTTCAAAAATTTGTAATTTAAATGCAAGACGCTACACCTCGTATACATCTCCCTAATCGATTTAAGTACTTCCGTTTCCTAAACGTGGTTTGACTTGGTAACCACACATCAATACTAGTGAAATTAGATTTGCTTCGACGTAATATCCGAAAGTAATGAAACGATAATGGGTTTACAGGTTTGTAAGAATTGAGATTGGAGAGGTTATAAAAAGTACATTTTAAAATTTGAGTTTTATACCTATTGACCTTCATATTGTAGACAATTTGAAACGAACATATTCTTTTTATTGAATGCCTGTAGTATTTTTAGAAACTTTTATTAATATTACTACACGTCATAAGAGCTCACATCTACGAAACAAAACATAATGCGCCTATAAACTCTAATTTGAAATTAGTTATATATATAGATATATATATATATATATATATATATATATATAACACTTTTCATCTAATACATTTTATCATCATTTCTCTTTTGTGCATATTATACTGAAACGAGCTGTTCCTATTGGTTCTTTTTGTCTTTCCAGCATAATATATTTAGCATACTATGAGAGTATAATATTATCTTTAATTTTGCAACAAACTGTAGCTCTCAACGTTTTTATTGTAACCTAAAGGATGTCAGTACTATATATTCATTAATAAATGGATTTAATTTCCATATAAATATATTTATTTGTTGTACATTTAAACAATCATTTATTATAACATTCAATAAATCATACCTAGGAGGACAACAATTTGTCCTCATTATTATTATTATTTTGTATTCTCATTATTGGTTATTCATTATGTGTTCATTTTTAAATTCATTCATAATTTTCTTTGATGAAATGAAGAAAATTAAGTAAACATAAATAATAATCTGTACTGATGACCGACGGTACTTGATAGAATAATTTATTTATATAATTTTATTTGTATAATAATCTATTCTTCATTTTGAAGAATATATATATACATGATTTAAAAAAGATTTAGAGGAAATACTTATAAGAAAGCGGTAAAAAGAATATCTAATTTCTATGTACGTATACAGTATTAATAAATATAATACTTGAATTTGTTTATCTATGCAACTTTTATTCGTTCTTAAATGGACAGCACCGAGACGAAACTAAAATATTTCATTGTTGGGAATCTTGCAAATTTTTATATATCGATTCGTAAGTATAAGCTGAGGTAGTAGGAAGTAATTGGTAAATAAGTATTAAAACAGCCATTTGTCTGGTCATTATTACCTAACAATTTAAAATATGAAAATAATAATTTGACTGAAGTAGATAAAAATCGACTATTGTGTTAAACATGTTTTGATTTCTATGTGACTATACATTGGAATTGGATAAAAGTAAGACCTTAAATGCTTCAAATTTTTTTATAGCTACTATAACTAGCAACTATTCATAGTTCACTTATGTGGTATTGGTCACTTTAAATAGATAATAAAACAATATATATCTTAGCCCTTTTTCTAGAAAAATTAAATATCGTTTTATGAAAATATACTATGAAAACATTACCATAAATTTCATGGATATAACTTATTCAGATATTGGATATCAATTATGCATATAAAATCAAATACACAACCAAGGTTTCACAAGTAAATCAACTCTCGTAATGAATTTAAATACTATAGTATTACAAACATGATATAGACCAATAAAACCTAGTACCCCAGGTATCGTTGGAAATTAAAACTAGTATATTAACCTTATTCAAAAACTCAGCTCTTAGCTAGGCCTTAGATCATTGAAATATTTAAAACTACGTACCCACCTAATTAGGATAACCACATAGGAACAGAACTGCACGCTGACACAAGAAATGAAAAACACTAAGTTGAACAAATATAATACATTTTTAACTAACAAAACAGGATTCAATGGCATCGGGTTATTTACTGGTTTTATGGATGTGAACAAACATTAATTCCCTAATTCAGGAGTTTACTTCATTAAATTGTAATCACGCCTTGAATTTAACAAAACAGAAGAACTTCAACCTAACTTAAAGTAGGTATTGTACATTTTATTTAGTTTTTATTAATGCAAATCAAGATGGATTTGTTTCAATACTTGTTTGGGTAAATTACCATTATACTTGAGACTTCAATAAATACTTTTTAATTATATAAAGTGTATTGTAGGTGAATTATCTTTGCTTTATTCCAACTGAATATATAAATTTGGTACTAATAATAATTTCGATTTATGTAACTAATAGCTTGAACTTTTTGTTTTAACAAAATTCATATAGTTAAATGTAGTTTTTTCATCCCAATATAATACCCATCTAGTTCAAATCAAATTCTTTTGCTACTATTTTAGGTGATCCTTGTTTTATTTAGTATTGACGAGACGGTAAGTAATATTTTTTTTTCATTTTGAAAGAGGTTTACATAAATGAAGTGTGTAAATGTCAGGTTGATTATACACGAGGAATATGAACACTACACTATTATTTAAAAACTTTATAATAGAATACATAGTCTATAAAGAAATATTTGATTGGGTTATCTACTGAACACAGCCAACATGTATGGTTTTAATTCTTATAAAACTTTGCAAAATTTAAAGAACAAATAAATTAATATGAAATGACGTCCTGAATTTTCGTAATTTGGGATAAACAATAATTGTCGTATGATTAACATGATCTCAAGCAAAATATAAAAATAAATACTATATTGTGTTAAAATAAATGTTTGAAATTGATTTTAAAAAGAAAAAAAAATACAAAAATTAAATTATAAATTATACAAAATGTGGATTTTAACTATTTATTTTATTTTTATGTTTTTCAATAATTAATAGGATATGTATTGTTAGGGGTATTTTAAAGTATTTAAAGATTTCATTTTCTAGCAAATACTAGTGTAATTTAAAATATAAAATATACTCGCTTCCTTACAATCAATGAATAAACAAAATGTCCGTCACTAAGTTGAGATTTAACGTTGGAGCTGTAATAATTTCCACTTAATTTTATTGAAGGAACACTTTTGTCATACAATACTTGTTATTTTGTACATTTATATATTAATAAGAAATTACTGATATTGTTGAAATGATTAATATATTATCTCACATTTGACTCCCTACATTTTGTTTATGTTTCCTAAAGAATATACACTTAAGCAACGTAAAACATCGTTTTTAAAACAAGTAAATAATAATAAAAACTTTTCTCCCAACCCCACATATCTCAACACTTAAAAATTATTAAATAATTTGTAGAGTAATAATTAATAAACCTAACGTATGGGCTACGTCAAGAATTACTTCTTTACTGGCTGGCCTAAGTTAATACCAGTCCTGAATCAATCAGATTTTTCATGTTAAAATATCGAACTTCTAAGTTCAGCGCTCATACTTACCGAGTTGCGTATATCACACCATATTAATTAATAAACTGCTGAAAGTACATGTAATTTCTCTAATTAAACTGGTGTATATGCAATATATATATTATAAAATAACATTGGGATTCGAAGTTGCAAACAACTTAAGTATCAACTATTTATTCTACAACTAAAGCAATTATTTCCAAAATAAAATTATTGACATTCGTGTTTTACGGTAACTTCAAATATTTCTATTTTCAGGACAGTGTTTATTAATTATAATAATATGTATTAAAAAACAAATATGCTGCAAATAACTAAATAATAGTACAGTTTTTTTTCCTTGAAAAATCATGTGTGTAATAAGAAGTAGACACTAATAGCAACTATGTAACAATGTGTAATATATTTATAGATAAAAGATAATATAAGAATCATAACGTAAAATGTTTCGGTTACTTACACATAAATAAACGTAATGGATTACGTAATAAGTTAGCAATAAATAAATAAAATTGCATAATATTTATCTTTAATTTTAAATTTGATCCAGGTTTTCCTTTTATTGTTGTTTACCACCAATTGTTAAACAATTAGATAAAGGACATTATATATATTCATATATATCATATATAGCTATACAGGATATATACCTATATATCATCTCAGGTGTATACAGGGGTATATATATTTTTTTTAATTTTTGGTTTAGGTGATTTGTTTTATTTAAAAGAAATCCACTTGAATTAAACGTAAAAAAAATAATTCAACCACAAGTAATTTGGAGCAATAAGCTGTAGTAATAATACTGTATTATAAGCGCCTTGCCTTTTCTAAAAGGGATATAAAATTATTTCTTACTCTCATAAAGATAAAGTTTTGATTTATATTCTAACTTCACCCATTGAATGTTTTAAAGTTTAAGTCTAAAACTGAAAGCGAGTTGATAATAAAGTGTATAAATGAAAGGAGTAACCGCATTATCAAGATAAAAGTTTTGTATACTGTAGTTAGATAATTTGTTTTAAAAGCAAACATTCTATTTAAAAAAATATTACTTAATGATGGAATATTTGTATTATTATTTTTGTTTGTTCCGACATTTGCCATCATTTGTATATATAAAACAATACACGACGTTTCGAGAGTATAAATCAACTCCCATTATCAAGTGCCTAACTTACAAACTAAAACATGAAAACAGAAAACACGCCTAGATGTCTAGGCCTATGTTCAGAAACTAAACCTAATGAAAAAACACCCATTAAAAACCGTTAGTGGTCAAAAACTAAAAATAAACTCACATGTGATAAATAAACCAAACGTCAAAAGAGATCATGAACGGAGTACACAGCAGCTTGTAAATACCAACATTTTATTTAGTCTCTGAACATAGACCTAGACATCAAGGCGTGTGTTCTGTCAGCATGTTTTAGTTTGTAAGTTAGGCACTTGATAATGGGAGTTGATTTCTACTCTCGAAACGTCGTGTATTGTTTTATATACACAAATGATGGCAAATGTACGACCAAACAATAATATTAAGCAATTATTAATGAAAATAAACGCATTAAATCGTAAATCATAGTGACTACTGCAGAGACTGAAATCCTTGGTACTAAAATATGAGAGAAGTATTTATCGTAATATTACAAATATTTGTTTAAATATTTTAATTGCTTGTAATAAATTTTGAATCTCATGTAATATATAATATTTAGACAGAGGACAGGAAGAGAGATAATGTAACTTATAGCAATGTCAGAATAAAAGATTGTAGTAAGCTATATTTTAAATAATATTTGTTGTCTGATGTTTTGTACGTGCGATAGTTAATTTATGTTTATTTCTTTCTATGTTTTTCAAATTTCATAATTAATTGTGAGGAGGAAAGTATCCCATGAAGATGATGGCACATAGATGTAGCGAAACAAGTAAGAAAAATTTAGAGAACTTGAATTGTACTAGACGACTTAAGTAACATATATTATATTATAAATAATTTTACATTATACTGTAAACAGTTTAATGTAACAATAAATAAATATATGCCTAAGGTACCTTTTTTACTTTTAAAACTTAAATATAAATTAGGTTCTAAAACTAAATTGGAATAATTTTCTTTTTGAATTCTGCACCTACTAACCGACTTATCTTTTTTTCTTTTTTTTTTGTAAAAATTATAATTTTTATCTGTGACTCCGAAGAAAAGGTGTTATTCGTATAGTTATGAGATCTGTCATCGACCTGAGTGTTAGGAGTAAACATTCCCCCTTGTTGTTTTAGGCAAAAAACCTCTCGGTCATCATAGGGAAGACCGTTGTAAGTATTTACATGTCAACGCAAAG
This sequence comes from Aphrophora alni, assembly GCA_963513935.1. NCBI lineage: Eukaryota > Metazoa > Arthropoda > Insecta > Hemiptera > Aphrophoridae > Aphrophora > Aphrophora alni. Next base: position 108,832,736 of record OY740770.1, read on the forward strand.
AATAACATGTATCGAGTTGATAATCCTTCACTTACGTTCAGCTTGGTAGACTCCTTAGCACACGAGCAAAGCCTGTATAATATTTTGAATATAATCACATCCACGAGACACAACGGATGAGCTCAAATTTCCTGTTACTTGCAATAGTGTTATTCATTATTATTATTAAGAAATCTTTAATGAAAACCGTAAAGAAAGTTATTTTACCAAAATGTTTTAAACAATTTTACAAACATCCACACCACAAATGGTTACAAAATAGTGAGATATGTTTCGTTTTGTCTTGTGGGGACATAGTGGAGATTAATTATGTCAAATATTTTCTAAAATACATTTTATAAAATTGGGATTTTTAATATTGATCTTATGGCAACTAAGTGATAATGTTAGTTATCTTACGCTCAACCTGAAATGAAGAAAATTAAGTAAACATAAATAATAATCTATACTGATGACCGACGGTACTTGATAGAATAATTTATTTTATATAGTTTTATTTGTTTAATAATCTATTCTTCATTTTGAAAAAAGTGTATCTCTTAAATCTTGTATACTCTATCGAAAAATCGTAGATTTTATCTGTTAGAAAAATGAAAACTAATTGATCAACAAAAGCATAAGTGTACATTTTTATGCAATATTTTATAACTTGTTTAAATACACATTTAAAGTAATAAATATAATTTTAGACTGATTATTGTGACTCATCGATAATACATTCACATTTTTTTAAAAGAAACAATTGGGCTCAAATTTGAAGTACTGTAAACCCGTTACGACACACAATAGAATTAGTGTGAATTAATTAAAACTATAGAAGCTTGAAGATATCCAGAAGGTTATTTAATAAATATCTATTAAAGTACAATACGGAAATATACATAAAGCAGGTTACAAGTTGCAACTTTGAAGCTGAAATAAGCAACTGTCTCTAAATTCTGACAATTATATACTTTTTTTTATAATAATATTTATGAGTTTAAAATGTTGAAAGAAAATGTAATTTAGTTTTATTCTTCAAATAGATACCAAAGTAACAACAAATATAGACTCATTAAAACAATTTTAATAAAGTATTTGCCAATATATATTTTTTAACTATGTTCTTGTAAACATCGTGATATATCCATTATACCCGAAGCAATTAAATTGATTAAAACATGAAAACTGCATGAAGTTAATTCTATATCGAGCTTTAGATGCCTTTTTTGCCAAAACCGTACTCAACATCAGTGAGCCCCGGAGAGTAAATTCATTCAATAAATCGTTGTTATAAAACAACTATAGCTATTGCTTACAGATTGAGTAGCCTACTAGACTAAGAAGTAACAATAATCAAATACTCACTGACACATAAAATATATATTTCGTGGATTATTTATATTTGTATTGTGGTTGTGATTAAGATTCCACCGGAATACAGTCCTAATTAATATTAAACCCTAATCATCAGAAGTACTTCCCGAATTTCGTGACAATTGGTAGATTTGTTTGGCCGTAACAAACAAACAAACCTACATTAGGCCGAATGGTAAAGTTAAAGCAGGACCTAGCTAACCTTAATCAAATACAGAGACTGAATACGGAGGAGATATTTGATAAATGTCCAATAAAATACAGTAAATTGATAGAAACGTATATGTTAATTTTCATTATTAGTGTTCAGAAAAGTAAAAAATGAGTATAAATATTACACATAAAAATCAATAATAGATATAACGGAGTAACAACCATGTGGTAATAGACGCTTTACGGTAGTATTGGTATTTTGTTGTTCTTACAATATTCAAGATAATAAATAACAATGTATATAAAAAAAAAGGAAGAGTGATAAATGACAAAATATTTACGTACAAAAAAGTTTTTATAAATTATTTGAAACAAAACAAACATTTTACCACGTTCTTCAGTTTTGTCCGAAACAGTATTTTCCCTCTAGATGATAATGTACTATTGTTTATATTTCATTGTTTCTCACATACACACAATTTATTAGTTTTAGATTAAATTGCATCAATATCTTTCCTTTAAAATTTAATTGTGATTGTTTTTTAGTAAATGGATCATAAATAAATTCATGAGTAGATATATAGTTGTTTGTATATAAAATACGTTTATAAAGTCATCCCATGGATATAACTGTCATGAGGTAGAATGAGTAATCGATAAATAGGTTTATAAATAATATGATATATGTAAAGTTTAATTTATAACGACTTAGGTCATATTATTATTTTTTTTTTTATTATTTATTATTAATTTATTTATTTTTTTAACTTTTAATGAAATTGGTTAGCTTACGATTGTGTTGAAATCTTATTATAAAATACAACATTTAGAAGGGGATAATAACATACAACATAATTAGAAAAGTGACTGAATCTTAAATACACAGTAAAAATATATACCTTATATTTGAGAGATTTTATTTAAAAAGGCTTTGCTCTCAGTTTTATGCATTCGTTTTGTTGTTATTGTTAATTATAAATTTTTACTTTCATAAATCCGTACATTGAAAATAATGAACATATATATAAACAGCCAATGTATCCTAGACTCAATATTGGAAGTCTTTGTCCACTTTTGGCAAAGAAACAGAATCGATAAAGGAAGATGGCTGAGACATAAGGGATCCAACAAAGGATTTGGTGATGAATATTACGGAATTTACTTATAATTATAACTGAAATCATTGTGTTCATAATTATAGAAATACTTCACATACAAATTAAAACCGTTTGTACCAAATTGCCGAACATATATATCGTTTTATATTATTTTTAAACGAGTTAAATATATGTTTGCTAAATTGAATTAGTTTTGTTTTTTGCGATTTTATCAAAAATAAATCATATCTCATTAATTGTTATTCCTATTTACATAATAAAGGACTGTGTAAATTCGAGCATAATAAAAGACAAAATCCAAATATCCAAATGAAAAAATTATGAATCTCATTGAAATTTCAGTGTTCCATATCCTGGAACAATATATTAATGAAATATATTATGTCATAAATCAATCCACTTTTAATTGTATATATATATATATATATATATATATATATATATATATACACAAAAGGTATTGTGTAAGAGTTAGACCGTACTCTTTGATTAGATCGTGTATAATTTAGCAATTCAAATATTTAAATTAGCCTAGACATAAACTCAATTTAAACATAAATTATCGGTGGAATTTCATTCACAAAACTACTTAAATAGTCCGAAAACTATGTCCACGTAAATATTTAGGTCTTGCCAATTTTGATTTATTTCTTAAGAACTATTCGAGTTTAAATTCTTCAAGAAAAGAACAAAACTTACTAGCTAAAATGGAAAATTTAAACACAATGTTCCGTAAATTAAATGTAGTCAATTATTTCTTGTATGACTTAGAATATCTCGCCTCCATTTTTAGGCTAACTAATTCAGATTTGTAATAATGTCAGTTTAATTTTATTTGCAAGAGCTGTAGATATTCATATTATTGATACGAATGTTAAATTATTTAACGAGTTCCCGTTGTGTATTAAAGGGTACGCAACAATAAACTGTTGATAAATACGTGAACAAATATGATTTCTGATGATTGGATAAAAGTCTCGACACACGTAAAAAGAAAAGAAAAAAAGGAGTCGCGTGACGAAATGAGGTAAGAAACTTTGACATATTTTTAAGTTTAATAAATAGAATGCTAAATATTTTTGAGAAACTGTAATCACGTTACACAAACCCTGGCAGTTAATTTATTGTAGTGGTGCACTTATCCCTATATGGTAATGTTGTACTAGAAATAATAATATACTCACATGTGCAACTTTATGGTCTGGTAAATATTTTCACATCCCTTGTAAAAGTAATATTGAAACACTGTAATATTGTGCCAATAGATGTTTTCCAACACCAAGTCAAAGATAAACGATGACAACCTAACCTCAAGTAATTGCAGATAAATCCCCGGTGTGAAGTTCAATAGGACAAGGGCATATATATCTTAAAATGTATATTACAACAGAGATATATGTTTAAGTTCGCGAAATTAAACATGTTTGATGTTCTACTATTTTTAATGTCATTGATTTATTTATACGTAAATAATTTTTACACATAAAACTTTTACAAAGAAATACTTCCAATTAAATAAGTTATATCTGTTAATAAATAAGAAACATACTAAGCGGTATAAAGTAAACTCCATAATATAATTTATTAAGGCCTTAAATACCACGTGCACATATCTCATATAAAATAAATGGAGATAACTCAATAAACCGTGGTTTTGTTGCCTTTAATGATTACCATTGTTACTGATGAGCAATAGAACAAATGTGAACAGAAGACATGCTCTGGGAACCAATTAAAATGTGAACTAAAACTAAATCAGTAAAAATAATAAAACCAAATGAAAAACAACATGAATATACTCGAAAAAAAAACAAGTATATTGTAAACCACAGAATTGACAGAGTAAAATATCATAAATACACTTAAGATCAATATTAATATTAATGGATTTATCTTTTGCCAAAATTATTTACTTTTTGGATATAAAAATTGTAGGTTAATATAACGCATGGATACCATCAGATAATATTGGTCTTGAAATCGTGCCTTATGTTTATATAGTCACATTGTGGCTAATTCTGTAGTTAAAGAGGTAGTACAAAATAATGATCAAATTGAAGAGAAGTTCTTTATTGGTTATTGAGAAGATATTCTTTAGAACCTTTATTATACCCTATTATATACCTTTAGGTTACTCTACATATCTGGTAATTCACGATGTAGTTCCATGAATGGTATATATTTATTGGTATTTTATATTTAATCTCTTAACTTAATGAGCGTCGACAGAATAATGAAGGTAGGGCAGTAGCTAAAACATTGGGAAATTGCGACGCATTCAGCCGGGCTCGTTTCTGTGTAATGTTTGATGATTTAAGAGTTCGAAGCCCATGTTATAAGCGAAATATCTGCAATAGGAACTACACTGCTCCCTTTAAGTGTTCTGAAGATACGCCCAAATAAACGTCAACATTAATGGTGGAATAATTACAGTAGATAACGTAATAAATCCACTGATTATAGAATAAAATAATTAATGTAGTACAGCTTTTAAGAATGTATGAGTAAATAAGCAAGTTATTATTAAGTTAATTAGAGTTATAAAACAAGCAAATGGAAGTGAACCCGATATTTCAAATCATGTTTAGAAAATGTTATAAACAATTCAAGAAGTTTTAACGAACCTAATTATAAAACATAAACAAAAGAACACAGTCTTCCTCCACCAATTATAAATAATATTCAGTACAGTTTAAAACAAAATCAGTTCTGTCTGAAGTTTGATTATGAGGTAATATTATTTTCATATTCAATAATATTCTTCATCATATTTACTCTCATTGGAAAAAAAAGACGAATAATACCAACATCAATAAAAAGAACATTGTTTTGGAATCAAAGGAACTCAAAGGCGTTAAATGCACAAACATCTTCATTTTTTTTACTCTTCATGTAACTGACTTTTTAACACTCATGTGAGAATAAAAAATGTTATAACATGGGAGGCTAGTGAATTTTCCTTGAAATCATATTTATTACAATATTTAAAGCAATTACGTGGAACCATTTTAGTTGAATATTTAATTACGGCGTTAAAATCAGATTACATGTTTTGGAATCGATCCGTTTCAAATTGCTCCATCCTGTGTTAAGTGATAACATAGAGCAATAACAATTAAATAAAGGAAATATACCGTTCTATCCCAATATCCTGCTGATAGTATTGTTGTTCATTTGTATGTTAATGAGCAAAACAAATATGTTAATGAAATGAAATAAATGTAAATTTATGTTCAAATTGACTCCTTCATGATCAGTTATTTAAATTATTGCCTATTATCAAAGATAATGGTAGTAAAATATTTGGGAATAAGATATATAAACGCGTAATTTGAATTTGTAATAAATATTACATAAATTGATATGGTTGTTTATCTCCTTATTTACTGTGCAAATATTTAATCACACATGTGTATGTGTTGGTGAGTTTAAGTGATAAACAATGTAATTATCTTTTCAAGTTGGTGGTTATTATTTTGTGTGTTGTGTTGTTATGTGAAATTTCGTGATATCACCTCATCGTGTACTTAGACGAAACTATTATTATAATAAGTAAATAAAATTATTTATTTACTATTTGTGTATGCTGTTAAGAGAGGTATTTATTTTATGAAGCGATAGTCTTGTTGGTAATTTTCAATAAAGTTTAAACTGATATGAAGAAAATACAATTAAATTTTCTTAATTTTGTTATTTGAATCAAAAACAATACAATACTTTTTTGTGATTCTAAATTGATAAAAATTTCATGAGGTCCGTTTTTATTTAAAATATAGTTTCAATGTAAAAAATTTCTAGCTATTTAACAAGTTCAAATATTATTTTGTCCGACCATTTCATAAGTCATGATCCTGGTAGAAAGTCTTACATCAATAAGTAAAATAATTTAATATAATGTATTTAAGCCTACCAAAATAAATCTAATTCATTACTCTTTCTTTGATAGTAATAAAATATTCAAAAGTATACTGTTGTAACATATCAATATGAAGAGAGATGATTTTCTTAGGCCCGTGCACACAATTTAGATTTTTATTTAAATTTTTTTGAACGCTAAATGTTTGTTATCTAAGATGCGTCGAAAATATTGCGTAATAATATGTTACAGATATAATGGTGTGTGGGATACGGAATACTTATAAAATTTCCGGAATTTGTGTTTGGCAGTTAATAGTCAAATATTTAACAACTTGAAAAAGAAACGATTATAATGATATTAATTACACTTTTAATTTTGTTCCAAGGTGGTTATTGATAAAATGAATGTCATCGCTGATATGTAGATAATACTTTCAGCACAAGAAAAATGTTTCCCAAATCTATAAATAACAATTTATTAATCGGTATTTACATTAACGATTTTTAATTCAATCAGTTTCAATTATCGTTAATATCATATAACAAATTTGTCATTGACAATAAAAATATTGTCACTAAATAATGTTCATAAAATGCGTAAATAGTGTTGAAAAATAAAATTGATGTTCTTAATAATTTTCAATATAAAGAAATGTTCAAAATTCAGAAAAATCTGTAACGATTATTAAACTTTGTACTTTCAATTAAGATTCGAATTACATATATAATTTGTCACTGATAAAATTTATTTTGTCACAATATTTTATTGAAATGCGTGAAATTAAAATTTTCCTATTAATATTGCAGACAATTTGTCTTATCTTTTTAAACCCTCACTTTACGTCATTAATTTATGATTTTATCTCTGTAACTAAAAATTGTAGTACTCGTCCATTTCAATTAATAATAGCAATTTTTTTTTAAATTTATTTTAATAAATAAAACTAATAATTGTACGCTATACACACATAACCCCCCCCTCTACACACACATCTGCAAAGGAGGTATTTGAAATAATAACGAGATAGCCTGAGTCAACATTTGGTTTAAAATTTTATAAACCAATGTTTATTAAAAAAAATAATAAATGATCTTTTGAGTAATTTTTTAAGAGTAAATTTTTACATATTAAGATATATATATATATATATATATATATATATATATATATATATATATATATATATATATATATAAACATTTTAAATGTTAAAAGTGGGCTACTTTGCAATTATTAGTTTGTTATTTTTATATAAAATAAGAGACATAGATGTTTTCTAAATTAAAAAAAAAAAAATTTAGATTGACATAAAATACACAATTTTTGTTAATCAGAATGGAAAATAGAGATAATTCAAAGATTAATATTAATTAAAAGTATCAGTTTTGTTTATTACAATGAAAACTATGGGAAATATTCATACAGCATATGGGATAACTAGGACGGAAGGAAGTAAGGTACCTTATCGACAGCTCTGTTTCAAACCGGTGACAAATATTCAGAGTGAAAAAAATAAAGCGCTACTTTGCTCTACCAAACGTGGTTCAATGTGTAAGTTTTAATTTATACCATGTTTAGTATCTTTTAAAATGTACAACTACTACATAACCCACATCCCTAATACAATGGTAAAAATATTTATTGATTTCGTAAATTTTGTTTTGATAAGTTTTACGACATGTGTGTTGTGTGTATGTGTATCTGTGTAAAGTGACACTTGCTTGAATCAAAACCTGGTTACAAATCATTTTTCTTTAATCCAAAAAAGACTATCATCCAATTTTAGGATATAAGGTTAGTTTCAAGTGTCGTTTCAATTACGTAAGTAGTAAATGAATGATACTATGTAAAAACATATTTATTTACAGCAGTACTTAAATATTATATGGAGAAAACAATTATTCTGGTGTTGTATAAAATCTCTCTTAATTTGGTATCAAAAACGAACTTTAAACCCTCTGAGCTCGTTTTAAACAATAACCCTGATAAATTACCTAAAAGTTTGAGCTTAAAAAGTGAAATCAACCTTAAATTTGATGTTACTTGCGAATCATTACTGTGAAATACAACCTCCGTCATTTAAAAGTTCATCTTCGTAAACTTTATATTGCGGCTATCTTGAAGAATTCTTTAACTGGTACAACATATACCGAACAGGATATTAGTTCCTGTTGTTTTTTGTTGTTGTTTATTGTGTTAATTAATTTTCGACAAACTAATTTACTAACTAACTTTATTAAAATTATTAAAATACCTACGAAGTGTAGGTATTAAGGATCAACTCGCTTATCAGGTAAATGCTAGAACATGACAAACACGAAAAGAGGACAAAACACCTAGAACTGGAAAGTAAGACTGGACCAGGCACGATCAAATTTGTAGGACTATTGAGTTTCATTTAATATTGAGTGTATATACAAAAAGGTATTATGTTTTGATGTTTTTATGAACACAAATTATTTTAAATTGTCAAATAAGCTGTATTTAACATGAACGTTCCCCTGTCAAATAACAAAATTAGATAATAAAAATTTACAAGGATACATTACAATCTGTGTGATTGGAATGAATTATTTGGTGTGATATTGTAAAAGCTTCCATTTGCTCTAGGATTTTTTGTTTTCACATTCGTATAGAAAAATATCTATACTGTTTTTTAAACAAAAATACCATATTTAATAAATTACAAATACACAAATATTTCACAATACTAAATTGATATTTCACCAATATAAAAACATTACCTTTATTTACAGAATAAAACTAGAAACAAATACTTACAAAGAGTCATTTATTTCCTTTCGGCTTGTCATACTAGCATAAATTTGATTTTGAGAGGCGAAACACCTCTGTTATTTCCCCACATATAAATGAAAAAATAAAAGAACAAGAAATAAAGACCATTAACCCTCAATACTCTAATAGGTTCGGTAAAAAGAGACCTGGTAAAAAGGAATAACGAGAGGGATATAACCCACGACTACGTAAAACGATGCAGATAGGATATTTTGTAATTTTCAGCTCCGCACTCACTCTAAGAGAGCCAGCCCTTAAATGTTGTGAAAGAATTCATTATGTAAATTTTGAACAAATATTTTCGTCTGAATTAAATTCACAATTAATAGTCTTGACAGTCTCTAACGTGCATATAGTCCTCCATGTTCTACTTCATGTTTTTCGTATATGTAGATATTTTTAAATATGTGTATTCAAAGTGTGAAGTTCAATTTATGTAACTTATGGAGAGATCCAATCTTGTCTACCACCTCTTGACATCAGGCTTGTTTCGTTTTGTTATTACAATGTAAATTCAGGTAAGAAGGTGTTATGTTTGATGCAGTTCTTTGGAGTTTATTTCCCTAGAAATCAATGTCTTTTGGTATATTGTTCTGAAAACTGACATATTGGGATATACGAGCTGGGAAAACTAGTTGGAAAGTATGTGGAGAAATTGTGATGGAAAGATAAATTCACCTTCAAGACAATACAGTGAATAATCCTTAGCCAATTATCTATTGTAGGTGATTCTTATCCAAACTACGTTTTGATATTCTAGATACATTCTTCAATGTTTTTGCTTTATAGACTTTAACTATTAAATGTTTATAACATACCTAGCTATTAGTACACATAACTTACATTGATTAATTTAAGTTGCTTTGTTTACGGGTTTTACTGGATAGCTTAACAAATATTAAATGCACTTTCAATATTTCCAAAATACAAAAATATATGTCTGCAACGATAATTAAAAAAAACAAAATTTTCAATAGGTCTAACGCATTTAAAAAAAAAACAATTTCTCTGTTATAACAAAGTTGATTCTTTTATGTAGGAAAATAGTAAATACCACTAGTAATAGGAAAAATAGTGTTCGAGATATAATTCTAATTTTCAAAACAAAATTTCAAGTACTACACATATTATGTCTCTGACCAATTTGGTATACAACTTCTACGAAGCTATATAGAACTTAACACTTTTTTGGCATAGGTGTATTAGTTGAGAGACGGGTTTTTTTTCACATAGAAGGATATCCATATTCCTTATTAAAGCTTCCGTATTTAAGGTACTATATTCATTTAGTCAGTAACAGAGTTATTACATAATTAAAGTAATAATTCAGAGAATTATTGGAATTGCTTTACATGTTTTTTGAAATAAATTAAGCCTGCAAAATGTAATATTTGAAAGATAAAAATGAAATATAAATTTTGAATTATATTTTAAAAAAGGAGAATTTAATATGTTTTTGACTTTACTTAAAGTGATAAATACTTTTTTCTATTTAAAATACGTGGGCGTCAGATAAAAATGTAAAACAAATTACGATTTAGGTGAAAAATAATTAATACGTCCTTATGAAGTTATGCATGTAAAACTAGTTATTCACATGGACGTGACTTGTGTAAACACTAATAAAAGTAAAAACGTTAAATCGAACATGGTTTCTACAACACGTTGTCCTGAACTGGCAAAACTATGTAAAAAAAAATGCAAGTCACAGAATAATTCCGAAAAACTAATGATTTTGCACAAACTCGACTTATACGCTGGTAGGCGCCAATTCAAAACTAAACAGTATGTCATCTTTTGAATATAAATCGTATTGAAACAAATTCATTATTTATTAAAAGGTGCCTCCAGAATGTATAATAAATCACCTTAAGAACAATAAGTTTTCTTATCATGATATACGTGGAACATGATGTAGATTTAAACTGTAATAAATCGACTGTAAGAGATTCATTCTGCTTTAATATATCTCTTCGTCCTTTCTTGCATAAATTCAATTCAACTAGGTTTACTTCTATTATTTTCTTATTTCTTGAACAGCAATTTATTTTAGAGTATCTGACACAAACATATGATTGAAATATGACTTTGTCTCTTAATGCGACATTATATGCAGAATATCCATTGCGTATTTATCTTGATTTATAACAAAACAGTTACACGTGTATACACATACATTATCTACCTATTACATTTGAATTGAAGAGGTGATATGATGAAATACTATAGTAAAATGCAATTTATTAAACAATAATTATATCTTCAAATTTTTATTGCTGGAGTTTGGATTTCATCAAAACGGATGTCAACTTAAAATATAACTCGTTTAATACAAATATATGTTTGTATTTTTTATATTGTGTAATAGTTTTTAAGAATTATATTTTACGATGTATACAATTGAAATAAAAATATTCTAGGCAATGATGGTTGTACTTGGTGAAGAGGCATACCAGAGTATGAATTATATTTTAAGTTATATGCAGAACACTACTTGTGACTATAGTCTCTCATCAATGTAAATGGAATAAACTGATATATTGTTGGTAAAATAGGTGACTGTGGAATGAATTCGATTGCACTAGAAATACGACACTCAACGTGACAAGTTTTTTTTTTTTTTTTTTTTTATCAGGGCATTTAGGAATATACTATCTTATAAATAATTGGAAATAAACTGAGACATCATACAGTTTATTGATTGCTTTCAGCGTATTCAGTGAAGACGTGTGAGGCGGTGGATCGGGTAGAAAATATTGACGTCATAGATATACCGGATTGGGTAACTTTGATGTGGGCTACTCCCAGTTGAAGACAGAGCAGCTTGAATAGAAGAGAAACATGTTTATCCTGTTGAATTGGATAAATTGGACTTTATTCATAAACTACTGTAGATAGGCGTGGAAATAGACATATATATAGTGTTTTGTGCTAGTGGAATTATTTTGAAGTTAAGAAGATGAAAATTATATGGAAAATGTTTCAACTCTATCAAGAATGATTATTTAATTTGTTAAATTTTGTAGAATAGTGTATTATTTCTCCCCTAACGGCCCTAGGTACGTCTTTTATATTTTAAATTAATTTATTCTTCATTAATATATTTTTCTAGATTTTGACAATAAATACGTCTATATATCTACCTATCTATCTATCTATCTACCTATCTATCTATCTATCTATCTATCTATCTATCTATCTATCTATCTATCTATCTATCTATCTATATATATATATATATATATATATATATATATATATATATATATATATATATGGAAACAGGAGATCTTGGGTTCAAATCTATCGCAGGACACACTTTTCAATCTTTGCAGTTTTGTTTATTGCAACATGGTTTAGGGAGGGTCCACTATGAAAATAATGGGGCATATTGGGTTCATATATCTCTCAGGACACATGATTTAATATATGAATTTTGGTTCTTTCAAACATGTGGTATGGCTTAGGGAGGGTCCATTCTGAATAAAGGATGTGTTACTTTGACAGAATACATACCTATAATCCAGATGTACATTTATAGTGTGACATTAACGAGCAAGGGTATACAGACCTCTAAAACTTTGGCCATACTTAAACATTACGTTAACATTTTTTTTTCTACTTAGGAACGTACTAGTTTAAGGCAATCACATTCTTGTTTTGCCCCACACAAATTAGTTCATAATGGATTGATTTAATACTGTAATATTTAGTTGTTGTTGTTGTTTTTTTTTTTTTTTTTTTTTTTCAATAATTAATCACACTTATCATATAAATATACACAATTAATTGACTATAAAATATAAGCTCTTTTCAAAAATAGAAATCATACTTAACGTCTTTTTCTATTAAATAACTTACTTCAAGTTTTAAGAACAAAATTATTATACCCTATAATTTATGGACTTTTACAATAATACTAATGTATTTTTTGTAATATTATTACTATCAACAATGTCATGTTAGATTCATTGAAATATAATTGTTTTATTAAATATCTCACTAAAGCTGTTAATATTGTATCAAAAATATAATCTAATATAGACAATTAGTACCAACTTATGTATGTTTGATTGTTATCAGTAAAAATTATAGTCGTGCAATTAAACAAGGAGACACTACAGTCAAATTTTGCACACGTTTAGTCTTACAATTTTATATGTCGAAATTTATATTTAGCTTAACATATAAAGTAATAATATTTCATTGTTTTAGTAATTTATGTACAACAAGAGACATAATTAGTAAACAAGATATTAAATAAAACCCACCAATAATATATATAGTAATTTATATTTATAAATGTTAAATTAAAAATGAAATTTTCACCTCACTACTTGATTCATCACAAAAAACAAAAACAAAAAATACAAAGGCAATCAACCACTTTATAAAGAATACCTTAACGATCAAGCATGTCTAGTAAACACCCAATTCGTATGATTGTGCACTGGTTTAAAGACTTAGGTGAAAAAATGACAAAACAAAATGTGGCCGAAAATTGTTGTTAACTTGAAGCTTTATGAAATGGTTTATGTAGACTCGAGACTCATCTGATGTCTATTATCGAGTTGTTGAGTTTGCAAAACCCTAGTCCCTAAAATTAATTATGTCAATTGAAACAGATTGTAGATTGGTTTAAATAAATCTGAGGCCATCTAATCGACGTGTACCGCCAGTTTATACGATTCCATCTCACCTTTTTTCTCAAACAAACAAAAAAAATTATTATTGACATTGGATTCTTTAAATATTTATTGAAATGGACAAACTTTTGCCACCTCTTTCAAAAACTTAATTCAAGATCGACTTAATGTTCCCAGTTGGATTTAAAGGAAACAATTTAACAAACATATTTTGTTTTGGAAAATAGGATTGTCAGATAGCTTTGTATGTGATACTTACATTGAGTTTCTTTTATTTTCCCAGGTATTCCAAATATTTATGCTTCATCTACATCAAATTTATCATTTTAAACCAAATAGGGCAAATCTCTTAATAACAGCAATTTATTTATATTATCTACACTTAGTTTGGAAAGTAGAACTGTCCAATAGCTATGTATGTGATTCTTACGTTAAGTTTTTTAAATTTTCCCCGGTATTCCAAACAGTCATGATTCTTCGACATTGAATTTATGATATTTGTTCCAAATATGTTAGATTATTTTCTATTTATCCACTAGGCAACTCATATAATAACGACAATTGATTTATTATTTTGAAACATCGAGTATTAATAAACATATACACAAATGATGGAAAATATCTTATTAAACCATATTATTCCTGAAATATTGTAAGGTAATGTATCTGATTGGAACTGATGTTAACACCAAATAAATTAATAGTTCACCTTACTGTGTGAGGAAAATGAATTGTAGAGCTTAATCGAAAAATAGTTCTGTTAGTGACAAGTATATTATAAAAGTCATATAATATAGTGTATTATAGTAGCACCCAGTGACTAAGGAGTCATGTACAATATACGTATTTTTACAGTACATGTTTTTGTTATTACTGAAGTTAAGCTGAAATGATAGTGAGTGTGACAAAATTTCTCAAACATGATAACAAGCGAAGATGTACACAACAATTTATTGTTTCATAATATTAATTTATTATTTATTAAATATTGTGCTCTATTTAATGGACAAATTATTAGTTTACATATTATTATCAAATAGTTTTTATGGGTTATCGGTCATGACGCTTTCAAGAGGCATCACTATAACATACAGTATAAGATTATTCCAAGGAAATCTGAAACGCAGGCTGTGTAATCAGCACCTAGAAACACCAGAACAACATACGTGGAAATTGTAAAGCGTTAGTACGTAAAAGACAACTAATCTTAGACCCAGATGCAACCTTCAAAGCGACAAGCACCTAGCTAGAAAAATCCAGACCGTAACCAAGAGAATAGACGTGGGAATTTCATAAATACGCAAAACGTCTTATGGGCTGAATTGTCCGTGGGATAAAGCTCACTTATATACGACATAGTATTATTTGTATGCAACGTATATATTGTAATTATAATATTTTCAATTCACCGTTTAAGCAGTTGAGTTCATAATTTTTTGTGTGTGTAAATAATCATGGAAACCGACGAGTTTTCAAAATATTTACAAGTTACAAGACGTTTAGCAATTTGAATACTGGGTAAAATTATACATCTTTGTTTATAACATGTTGAAGGTTAGCCGATTGGTAATTTATAATTTTATTAATAATACTTTTAATAAACCAGAACATACAGAAAGGTTTCTTGATTTTCCAAAATAAACACAATTAATATTAAAAAAAATTAAATAAAATTTTCTACAATTTATCTAATTTTTTGACTAGTGAGTACCGTATTACCAAGAAAAGTGGATGTGTATTCTAAGAAATTGTCAATATTTAGTAGTTTTTAGTTTACTTTGACCCTTCATCATCTTACAATAAACAAAAGTCAAATGTTTTTCAAAACTAACACAACTAAATATTTTGTAAACACTTAGATATTTTAATTATTTATAGAATGGGGGATAAAGTTGGTCGCGTCCCCAGCATACTTTAAGCTGTACGTGTCCCCTGGGTAGTGCTAAATGACCAGCTGATTTGGGTGAGATTCAGAGCCAAACACGGAGACAATGCGAAAAATTAAAACGCCCAAGAACCAAAATCAAAATGACCTTTCTAAAGGCCTGGACGACATCCTTTGTACCATCTTCTAGAATGCCGGAGGCCTAAGTAACGCAAAGTTCACCGAATTTGAGACCACCATCTACGCTTGTGATGCAGACATTTTATAATTGTTGATAAAGCAGGAGCATGAACGGATAACCTGCAATTTTATGAACTGACAAATTATACTACATATGTGCTGAAAAGATCAAGACAGGTTGCCTCTGGAATCCTGGTGGGAGTAATCAAAAAACATGCTAGTGACTTCTCAATTGTCCTTTAAATGGGAACGCTTACAAAATTGACGTAATAGGATTAAAAATATGGGCCAACGGAACACTGTACAACGTCTTCGGCTGATCAACCCACCCAATAACAGACCCAATTTTGATTGCCTGGCTCCAAGTGCTAAAGATCCAAACACCATAATCAACATATAAAATGTTGAGCTTGACTTATAAGAAAAACTATACAGTATAACAAACACACAGAACACAATTCTCATAAAAAAATACGCCTACGTATCAGACGCGTTTCAACGACAAGGTCGTCCTCTTCAGTGATACACCAGCTACACCAACCAAATCACAACTTGATTTGAGTTGTGATTTGGTTGGTGTAGCTGGTGTATCACTGAAGAGGACGACCTTTTCGTTGAAACGCGTCTGATACTTAGGCGTATTTTTTTATGAGAATTGTGTTCAGTGTGTTTGTTATATTGTACCATAATCAACGGAGACATAAATACACACTCTCTAAGAAGGGGCTATGGATCTACTAATCTTGTCGGACGATCTGTGGAAGACCTAATTGACCTTATCCAACTCAAACCTTATCCAACTAAAGAGTGATCCAACCTTTCTCTCTTTCGTCGGCCAACGATCAACACCTCATTTGGCCTTCAAAGAAAACTAGTCCCCTTCAAACCAAATAAAACTGTACTGCCGCAGCGACGAATACCAAGATGGAATTTTAAGAAGGCTGATTGGGCCAAGTTTGCCAAAATCTCCAACGAAGTAATCACAGAGGATCTCATTGGTGACAACCCTGAGAAATTATGTGTCAGTTTTGTTAACGCAGTCCTATCACTAGCAAAAGCGTCAATTACGATAGAGTGAGGGACTTTTTAAACATTAATGTTCTACATAAATGGATTCCAACATGGACCTGTATCATTGCCACCTTTTTCACCAGTTCTGTGACAACTAATTTCTTTCTTTGAGAATACATAAAAGACAAGCTATACGAAAACCCATCTGATGGCGTTGAAAAGATGCAAAATAAAATTAGTGAAATATTACCATCCATCCACTATACCGTAATATCAAAGCCTACTAAACTTCATGCTTGTATTTATTACGATAGAGCTGTACTGTAAGAATAACTTGTAACATCAAAGATTGTTTTGTAAGATTAACGTAATTTAATTCAATGTTTATTTTTGTATTGACTATATTGTATTGTATTTTATTGTATTATAAAGGCTAAATTTTCTGTTGACTCTATAATTTAATTAATTAGTAATAAAGCGTATTATCCACTGGTTATGATTATGTATAGCCTATTAGGGAAAAACGGACGTCACACGAAATTGATTTTAAATTGTTTCGTAATTAAAAACCGTTAATAAAATTTCGAAAACTGTTAGAAATACCCATACATGGTGCCAAAACATAGTTAAAACCTGGTATTTTTAAAAATTTGCAGCCTCTCTCTCTCACCTAAACCATTAAGTTAAAAAAATTATCAAGAAATAAAAAAACCTTGAAAATATTAATTTACATATAAATTAAATTTATATATGTTGGGTGTTTCATAAGAATTTTTAAAGTTGACCGCTTCTTTGAAAATGGCTGCCGAATTTATAAATTATAAATTTATATTTTTACTGGGCATACTAAATATAAGGTATCCTGTAAAACTTATCGTGGTATCAATGGTGGCACACTTCAAAAATAGACTCTGTATATCATTAATTAATGCTACTATTGTAAATAGAGTAGTATTTACACTCCATAAGCAAACGTTAATCGAACGTGTAGAGGTTGATCAAATAACCTCTCTCCTACAATGAATTGACTGTTTTGTATATACCTACAATGCCTAACCTTAAACTACACTATTATATATGACCTTGTATTTGCAATACATATACAAAGCGGATTCGAGCGTGTACAGGTTTTGAAATAACTTCTCTACTGTAGTACATAATTTTGGTAAGTGGAATTATATGCTTTGTGTTCAATTTATGTTTACCCACATATGTTTACAAATATAACATTGTTGATAAGCACTAAAAACTAATTACAGTCTACTTTTCAAAATAACTTTCCTGTATTAAAATGTTCTACTATTGTCATTTATTTACAAGTTGTTGTTTTTTTAATACTCAAATATGTATAAGAATTTTTAACCTAACTATATAACTTTATTGTAAACAAGAAGTGAAATAAGGCATGGCTAAACTTTATAGTTTACTATTTTTTTAATTTCACCGCCCTTTTTATTTTGAACAGTTTATTTTTTATAATAACCTAAGTTGCTTATATTACTGAAAATCATAACTTAAATGTTTCATTGCAAGTCTATGTTTAATTTTCACAATCTGTAAAGTAACTGAACTAGCTATTTTTGTTATAAGGTTTAAATGATGATATACGGTTATTATTATTGTAGCTTTTTGGAAATATTACTTTTTTGCACATTAATATCAATTCAATTCATTATGTCAGTATTATTAAATATAAACTAAATTTATTCTTCTTCTTCGTGTAATTCTGCTAAGTTGTGGTTTTATTCATAGTTTAACCTCTTGTATAAAACTGACAGACATTATTTACGTGAAGTAAATCCTATATTATAAATCTGTTAAGTATTAAAGACTAATGGATTTCATTATCAAGCAAAAAAAAAACGTTACTTTAAGATGATATTTAACCTGTGTGTTATTTAACATTATTATTTAACCTGTTATTATTATTAACATAATGTTATTTAACCTGTGATTTTTCACACTCTAAACTATTAACATAACAAATGGTTGTCACTTATATAAAACAGTTAGTTGTATACTCTCTAAATATTTAAATCCTGTTTTTATCAGAGTAGATAATAATATCGGTTCAATTTGGTGTTTGGTGTATCGGCTGTTACCAGGATATATAATTATATATGAATTAGGAAACCAAGTAAGCAGTCAGTAATTCACTTATGTCTTTTCATTAAAGTTTTAAATTGACAAGAAAATACGTAAAAGGAACAAGTTGGGGAGGAGAAAAGAAAGTCTCGGAACTTGTAGAAACTCGTAACAATAGATTTGTCCTCCATTTTCCAACCCATTGTTTACCTTATCTCATATAACTTGTGAATTCGTTTAGAATTTATATTAAGAAATAACCGTACCGTATTTAATAGCATTCATTGAGAATTCAGATAAAGATTTTAACAATAAAATTATCAAACTAATTGTAGTTCATATGTGGTCGCTCAAGTGGTGTTCGCCAAATTGATTGATCATAATTACTCGTCTATATTCAATGTTATCTCACATAAACCAATTCTGGTACTATTTGATGGAAGGAAGATTAATGAGTATTTTATAAATTCTAGAACATTCGTGTTATGGTTAACATATTATTACAAAAGACAAGTAATCTTGCCTTATATTTCTCTCAATATTTACGTTGTGTTTGTTGTGTTATGGTGAAAATAATGTGACGTTCTAAAAACATCACATACGTTATATATATATATATATATATATATATATATATATATATATATATATATATATATATATTGGTTATAAGGGAACAACTTTTATAAAATTGACTGATGATAAAGTATCGATCTTTTTAAATCAAATTAATATTTAAATGTATTTCTTTAATCAGTGTATTCTTTACACCGAAATTCATAAAAAGTAAATGTTATGCAATATTACTTCGTGTAACAAGGTCAACTTACAATATCGTTACAACTTGGTTTGAAGTTTCTAAAGTATAAAGTATACTACTTATAATAATTGTAATTACGCGTACAACGATTTTTTTGTCAAAAATATAGGTTGTAATATGTAAACTTCAATCTGCCATTTTCAATTGAAAATTAACTTTTTTCTTAAAGTTGTGTTAAGTTAATTGTATTTTATACAAACAACTAAGGAAAGTTCCTTCTTTAAAATATTTTTTTACATATTTTATACAACAGGTCATGAGATAGCTGTGGGGAATCTTTAGGTGACTCACCAAATAAACATATATAAGAGTTTACATTTTTCTTATATGTGGTAAAATATAACAACTTATTTTTAAGTCATTCAGTAAATAAATTAGGTTAACAACTTTGTTAAATAATGATTCCATGAGTCTCTAATATCGAGTTAATTAAAAGTAAAGTAAAATATATCATCTTTCCACATATATATTTGTCATGTAAATTGAAAATGTTTTTACTGTAAAAATCATTATATTGACTATTTAACACTGAACGAGCAATTTGAACACTTTGGAGCCAAGTGAAGTTATGATCAGATCCATCGTACTATGTTGTGTTAGATTTAAACATTTATTCCTGCCGTCTTGGGTATGGGGTTTTTTTGTTGTGTTTTATAATAGTAACACGTTTGTGTGACACAAGATATACACATTGTTTTCGAAAACTTCAATTGTACAAATAATTTTATTGGTCACCTATCTTATGCAATACTTCCAAAAAAACCTTTCCAACAGCCAATACAGCTAAGATTATCATCTCAAGGACTGACACTAATTTTCATTAAAACCGCTTAAAACTATTATGAATGTATTAAGCTTTAAGAAGATACATTCAAATACACATTTAAAATTATCTAAATACCTAAATACATATATTTAAAAATTTTGTATGTTATCAATTAGATTGATTTACAATATTAGAAGTAGATAATGAAATATTATGTCTACCATTGAGATTAACACTGAAGTCTTTTGCAGTAAAATTTGCCATGAATAGTTTAAAACAATAAATAAGACTTTCGTCATAAAAAAAATCAAATTTTATATATTACATCAGTTCTTGAATAGCTGGAAAAGGAGATTTATTTTAAAATCAAATTGAATCATAAAAAAAATCAAATGATAACCACTTGACTGTGACAAGACCACGAAATAGTATAAAATTTAACTCTAACCTAAAATTATAAATATCATAAATACGCGAAACTTCCTTTTAGATCTACATTAATAACCTTGTGTTCATGACCGGGCTCTTCCGGGTCATTGTTTCTTTTCCGCTTTTCTTGTCAAGTACTGTGAAGTGTTGGAAGTGTTCTTTCACTCCATTCCGCATACTGTTTCGGTGTTTGTTGTAGACCTCTAGAAATATTTTTCAGGAAAAACAGCTGTTAGTACCAGTGGAAGATGTGGCAGTACTGTTCTGACGTAAATTACTCAGTACCTAGCCGTACACTTCTCAACTCTTTACTGTAGGTCAATGTGGTTTATAATTTTTTACATATTTTGACTCAACACACCTATAGTTGGCACTTTTACATCAACCATTACCCCTCTCAACTTCCTAATTAAATTGATTAACTTTATGTGTGTACCTGAACCCTGTCTTATGTAAAGGAACTATTTAATTTTACTTTATGTATTTAGGATATTAGGCTTGCTTCAGGAAGATAAGCAGATGTTTAAGGCTTTAATAAGGGTTAGTGGTATATTTATAGTTCATTAAAACTAGAGTGTTTGTGTTTAAATAGCAAAATAGCTGTGTTTTATACAAGCAACTATTATGTATAACCGTCTATAAGAAATAAGTATTCATATTTTATATAATACGTCTTAACTGTGTTCTGTGAAAAGTAGATTTCGGTCATTTAAAGTTTAATACTAAATAAGTTATTAAATTCAAACCAAAGTGGCCCGACATGACACATACATATTTATCTACTTATGTAAACAATCAATAACACCAAAACTATTGTAACTTTAAACACAACCCCACTCAGAGGAAAAACAATAAAAATCTATTTTATTTATTGGTGGCCTGTTGGTTGTATTGTGATTGTAATTTAGCAATCAGGAATCGAACTGGTAGTAAATTTACTAAGTGGTACCAATCGATATTTATAATATCTGCAACGATGGGCCTCAGAGGCGGGTTTTCAAACAAATTGGAACCGTAATCAATCTGACTACCGTTTATATTTTACTGTAGTTCAATGATGCTTACAAAACAATTACACGAAATTTGCTTCAACTTTTAGAGGGATTCATATTGAAGAAAAGTAACGCTATGCAAATAACTCCTTTTTTATAATCCTTTGAAACTCAAAAATTCCTTAACTGATATAAATATACACAAAAAATCTTTGTGAGAAAAATATGTAAGTGTTCTGTTTTTGGTAAAGCATGAACGTTCTAATGGAATGTTTGTAAAACACTTTATAATTTAATTTTTACTACATAGATTTTTACCTAATTTAACTTTTCGATAATTTCATAAATCGCTGAACTATAAATTAAGTTAAGAAACACCATGGAACAATTGTTTTCCGTCAAACAGTCTAATAATCACATAACAACCAACTAAAACTATTTGTTAACGAAATTGTCAGTTAGGTAGTTGTCAATGTAAAAGTGAAAAGTAACTACTGTCTTTGATAAAAAAAAAACTTATATATTTAAATCATGCCTAAACTTAATGTCCTTGAGCTAATTAAATGCAATATATAAAGACAGCGGTCAAAGACTATTTATATTTTTTTATAAATTATTCCAAAAAGTAATTACATTTCTTTATTTGAGATTTTCATACGAGTTTTAGAAAAATCGTTAGAGCGTTATCAGTAAAACTTTTTTACTGTTAATTAATTGTTAACTTTTTACTATCTATTTGTAAGAAAATAATTGTTCCGTTAGACCTACTTATAAAATTGAAATGAATATAATATGTTATTAGGCTATTATATAGAACGCCATGATGAAACCGTAATTCAACGAAAAAAGAATATAACATCAATAATATTGCAGATCTGCAACTTGTAAACCGGATTCAGTCTTCACACCAGAAAGCTTTGTAGTGATTAGATTAGTTGCTTTGAGGTTACAATCGCTTTTATGGGTCCACTTTTAGTAAACAAATTTGTCCTGGTCAAACAGTGTGTTGTAATATTTACGCATGGTTTACTTTATTAACTACACCAAGTGTACTACGATCTAAATTATCGCGTTCTGATAATTGTAATCAAATAAATATAGAGGTTATATCTGCACCTGTATAGAAATTGTCAATGGTTACTAAACATAGCAAGGAATGAATCTAGATTTTACGATATAAACCTGATGTAACAGTAAACATTTAGAAATGAATATTAAAAAAATATATAAAATAAGTGTAATTATTATTGTAATAAAAAAAATATTTCGAAAACATTTATACTAAAAAACTTTACTTACAGTAAATAATTTCACAATTAAATTGCTACAAGATAAAACCATTCGTTCTCAAGGACGTCAGACATATTTTACTGAATTTCCTAACATTAAAAAAAATATATAAAATTTTTTGCCGTGGTTATTTTGAAATATTATTTATGATATCGTAATTGGATATGAATATGTGATGGATATGTATCGAAATTTGGGCCAATTTTCATTTTCGTAAATACGGGTGATAAATTTTCATTTAAAAAGAGTAAAAAATAGAGTTTATAGAAATTACGTTTCTACAATAAAAATTGTGATTAGGGATCAATTTTGTTTTTACCTTCACACATATACATAGGAAAGAGAAAGTTAAAAGGGTAAGGAAGAAAATAAAGTAATAATATTTAGCAATGGAAAAATAATATCAACTGAATAAATGAGCAATGGTCGAATAAATGTTATTCCTGTTTTGTTTATTGTTCCAGTTTAGAGATATGTTATAATTGTACTTTCAAGAAGAAAATCAGTCAAAAAACAATGTTTATTCTTTCGCATAGAATACACTACAGCTAAATAAAAACCATTCAATTTTGTTCATCGTTGAATATATCAGTTCGGTTGTAAATCTATATGTGCAGTCTAACAGAACTGTAAAAGCAGATTTTTAAAGTTTATATTTATGGATATAAATAGACCCTTAACTCTTCACGCTTTTACCAAATAAGATCTTCAGAGTAAATAGTGTTTGATTAAAAATCCAGCATTTAGGTAAGAGCAGTCAAAGTTAATGTTTGATTATTATTATCAACAGTAATAAATTGTTATGAATATTGTTTGGTCAATAATATTCATACTTCACTCTAATTTACACGTAATCGATGCAACTGATTTTCAAATTTTTTTGGTTTCCAACAATTCCATTTGAATAGATGAAGATTAACCCGTTTTGTGTAGGTTACACTTCAGCAAATATTGAACAAAATCTTTAAAGAAGGTTTTTCATTCCCCTTTTGTATTTGTCTTGTAAAATAAAGAGAATAGCCATATATACAGTACCAAATTGTATTAAAATCGGTCCAAGAGTTGATTTATCCATCCATCCACAAAAACCTTATAGTGTTGACTGCCTTATATGTAAACGAAACGTTAGCTACTCCACTAATAAACCTAAGTGGCTTGTGACCCACTTCTTAACACCATCATTTGACTACTCTTTATATTTTACTTCAAATACACATTGCACAAGTAAAGTTACTTGAAGGTTAAGTGGATTCTAAAATATAATCTCAGGAATCAACACAGTGTAACTATCATGTAAATAATAATTACCATAAATATTACAATAAATTGTACCATTATGAAACTCAAAGTGGTTTTGATTAGATTAAATCAAAACATTAAACGAGTTGGAAAGTTCTTTTTTTAATTTGGTGAAATAAAAACATTCAGCGGGAATGATATAGAAAAACTTACATTTTTTTCTAACAATTAATTGTTCGGTATGTCTCATTCCATTTCATTTAATATTTCGGTCCACGCGCTTTTTCCTAGTCGGAACGCGCTGGTTTGTGCCTTCAAACGGTGAAGTATTTGTTTTGTGTAGCCGTTTCGATAAAAGAAATATATGTATAATGTACAACATATCATATACATAGTTCAGCGAAGTTGCATGGAACCTTTTTCTCGAAATTGAATTATTACGAGTACACGCTTTTGCTCTTAACACTCATACAGAAAATATGACAATAGACATGTTAAAACAGGATTTCTTGTTACTCCATCACTAATTAAGCCTAGAAATGTTAACTTGCCACAAAATTAGGTCTACTTAACATATTTAGTATAGTACCGAGTTGGTTTTGTAACAGAACTGAAAATAATTTCGACCTGAGTATTTTGAGAGATCTTCACGATTCACGGCCTAAGTGATTTTAGGTGTGAAGTCTGTCTGTCGTCATCGTCGTCATTGTCCGCGTAGTCGTTGTAGTTGTAACATTGTAGTTGCTGTTTTTATACAAATAAGGAAAACAGCCGTTAAACGCTAAAAATACAATTCAGTTACCTTTTATATACCCCACTCTGTATGTTGCCGTTCTGGAATTGGGCTTGAAAACTTGAGTCTACGTAATGACACATTTAGAACATAATAATATATCTGACTTTCCATAAAGGGAAAAGGCACAATAATCATTTGCCAGATTTACGAAGAAAACATCAACCTCCTACAATTTATATTTACTTTTAATCTGATGCTTATATATTTAATATTATTAGATTTACAAAATTGTCTTGATTAAAAAAAAAAATTAAAAATGTAATAATTTTTCCTTCCTCTTTTTACTTTGATTGACCAGGTAGTGATAATAAACAATAACGATGATATACATAATATTTTTCGTAATAAAAGTAAATAACTATAATAGTTAACGTTAATTAATTTTATTTAATAAATTTTAATATTTAATAATTATATCAACATTTCGTGTAATTGAGTTTTTGATATTTTACCAAGCATGGGTTTGATTGTCTAATAAAGAAATATTTATTTGTTATTTTGTAAAATCAGAGCAAAACATTTATCCAGGATAAGTATTAAGAAGTTATAA
Organism: Aphrophora alni; assembly: GCA_963513935.1. NCBI lineage: Eukaryota > Metazoa > Arthropoda > Insecta > Hemiptera > Aphrophoridae > Aphrophora > Aphrophora alni. Next base: position 108,858,707 of record OY740770.1, read on the forward strand.
ATCGATTAAATTGTTTGATCATGTGATTATTAAATATACTTCAATAGGTCAAATACCTCAAGGCATGAAAAATTTCAATTGATAAGTTCACTAACCATGATTCAAGTTAAAATAATACAGTATTATATTTTGTTCGGAATTCAATATTATATTCAATAATTTTAGAATTAAAACAGAAAACGTACTAATAAAATGATTTACACATACTCAAGTTTTTCACCTGTAATGATTGAATCCAAAAACGATAATAAAGTTACTTTACTGTTTGTGTTGTTTCTTATCACAAGTTTTAATTTTCCAAAGTTATAGGCTAAAAGTTCAAAATACTGCTTTCTTTTATTTATACATGTGTTTTGTTTTTACTAGTAATTCTATCAGGTTTGTAATTCACTTCCAAGGTTGTAATTTTAAGTGAAATAAATACGTAATTATTAAATCAGTTATGCTCTTTTTTTTTGCTAGACACAGTCATTGATTTTGATATTGACTGATATCAAAAACTTTTTGTCATTGATATTGATTTATTCTAGAAATTTCCATAAATGACCAATTATTACTAAGTTAAATATTTTTTTTAAAGTATTTCACTGCAATTTCATAGTTTTCTTTCTTAATAAATGTAAGTGTAGAATATTCTGCCAAACTTTAACTAATCAGAGACAAGGATGGACATTCATTTACATAAAGTGTACCTCGAACAATACATTTTGTATAAAGTAACACCAGGCTCAGAAGATTACCTCGCATATTCAATGTAAGTGTCCAGTGTTCACAGAATGTCTCTCTTGATAGTATTTGTAATCTTCACACTTATATAGATATATTTTGTGTCGAGATGTTTGAATCATTTAAGCTTTATAAGAAATTTGTTGATTAATAATTTTTCTTATTTTATTTGATTAACATTTGTTTTTTGTAAATATTTAAGAATATATAACTTGTGTTCCAAGTATAAGATTAGATATTTGACTAGGTGAAAAAAAATTAATTTGTTCCTTACGGGAATGTTATAGTGTACGTTTAAAGCGGATTTGTTTTCTATGGTTTAGGTTTTGGTATAACTAATAGGGTATATATATAAAATACTTAATATATATTTAACTTTATATCTTTTTTTTATTGTCTATAAAGTTATTTATTATGAACTAACTGAAATTATGGTGATGTTCTGGCTATTCCTGTTGGACAGCGTTAAAATTATAACAAAAAACTTAGTTAATAATAAATAAAAATTTGTCCACTAAAACTTATTTTGAAATAATTGTATGTGTAAAGTGATGAAATAATATTTTTCATGAACATTTTACTAGAGGGGGTAAACTTTAAACATACTTTAAAACGACAAAAAACCTACAGAGTAAAACCTCAACTCAGAATTTAAATAAGAAATTATGGACATAGAAGTAGGATTTGAAAAACATACCCATTTATATTCATACTAAAGTAAATTTATCAAATATCAAATTATTAATAAGTCCATAAACTGTTGATATAAGTACGATATATATATATATATATATTTGGACAATAATGTAGTACTATAACGTATCTTAGTTATTGATACGAACTATAATTATAATAAGTCAAATTATAATTATTCATACATCTTGTACACAAATCCTATATGTATATAATGATAACGGAAGTAATATGTTTTAACAAAAAAGTGTTAAATATAAATAGTTAAGCAATTCGTTATATGTTTACTAACATCATGTGACTTTCTTAAATATGTATTTTAATCTTATGAAATACTATATAATTACACAACATAATTTTATTGATAGAGTATAAACAAGTATAATATCAATAAAGTTTAAAGTTTAATAAAATAAATAAATAACGTATTATACGAAATCCAGCCTATTTATAATTTTAGATTTATTCACGTCTTTATTGTTATGCAAGTAATACCCTTTTAGGGATTAAGACATTCATATTTATGGACAAAGAATGTGTAATAGAATATGTTTGGTACTCCAATCAGGACGTCAGACATATTTTTGTTTATCTTCTTTGGTAGAATGGATCAAGTCTATATTTGTTATTTGTAATTCAAGAAATGTCTGCAATATGGTGATTATAACAAATAAATTTATGAAATAGCGTATTTCTTTAGATTTTGTTTATCTCGTTACCCATTGGAGTAATGTTAATCAAACTTTTGCCAAACTATTCAGTATGTGCTCTATACAACGTTTCAACTATTTTGGTTATACCCCCCCCCCGTATATAAAATATCTGTATATTCAAAAACTCAACAAAAGTTCTACACCTTTAAACCTGTGTAGTAAAAATTTGTTCTTTTGATCATCAAAAAATTAAAACATTTTGAAACTTAAACAATTAATTGTTTTATACAAAGCTCAAAAATTAACAGCACTAAATAACGAAAATGTATACTTGTCCATCTGTAAAGATCGAACTAACGGCAAATATATATTTTTTGACCTAAGTCAAGTTGTTATAAATTCACAATCACTAAACCATTATTTAGGCCATGGGGCAAAGTACCATGACTACAAAAGGTAAAGCTGCACAGGACTGAATAAACAAACACTTAGTTTTGAAGCCCTATGCAAACTGTCGAAAGGTAAAAACAATAGATTACCCCTACTTCCTTTACTTAAGCATGTTTGTTGGAAGAACAGACTTTAAACAGTTCTTTGTAACAATGGCAACCTGAGGCTATATAAGCAGTCGGCCATACTCAAAAGAGAATTTTTTTCTTTGACCTCTACTAGTTGAAAAGAAAAATTATTAGTAGACCGTATTAATTTGTCGGTATACAGGTTTGAGGCATCTATGAATAATTGGGAAAGGATGGGACTGAGTTCTAAATAATTTATGAATAAGAAATATTATTGTTTCTCAATACTTAGGTTGCTTATTCAATTTTATTAAATTAGTTTGTCCGATAATGGTGACGACTTGATAATTTATTCTCATTTTGTCAACCGTAATTGTTTTAGGTATTATTTTATATGATAACCTCTCAAAACCTCTCTATTTATATCCTCTGGTGGAATAATAGAACTTCTGGTGGGTTTTGGAGGATCCCATAAGTGGTTTACGCTTTCATGTCCTAACTAATCTATCAACACCTGTCCCCAATACTCTTTGGTGGATTAAACCGGATCCTGTAAGAGGTACACTTTCATGCCCTAAACAACTTATCAATACCTGTCTCTAATATACTATTGTGGAATACACCGGGCTCCCAAAAGTGGTATAAGCTTTCACGTCCTAATTTAATTACCAACACCTGTCTCACATATCCTCTAGTGGAATACACGGATCCCATAAGCGGGAAACGCTTTCGATTACACTATCTTGCTGCTGGTGATTTGTCTCGAATAAGATTACTTCAGGGAACGATAATGGAGGTCACAACTAGGTTCCGGTGTTTATTAATGCTATTAAATAAATCATTTGTCTATATGAAATCAAAACATGTAATTTTCTTTATAAACACAAATAATGGCAAATGACCTTAAAAATGATACCATTAACATGAACAACCAAAAACTTAACATTAAAATACGATATTTTCGCTCCGTGTTTACATTGTTTTGTGATTCAGTTATACAAATGATATAATACATAAATTAAAATACATTCTTTATATAATAACTTTTTTTTAACTGTAACAAACGACAATCACTTTCATTACAATAAATACAATACTCACATTTCAAGAGAGTTAAACAAACATAAATAGAGACGAACATACCAGTTTCGTAAACAAATGTTAGATTTATAATTTAAAAGCTTATTGTCTCACACGATTGTGCGTTGTGTTTCTAGTAACTTAGGTAAGAAAAAGTTATTTTAAAAGGAATTGTTTAAAACTGCCATCTCTACCCCTTCTCTTTTATAAATCCTTATCATTGCTAAGTTTCTCTTACTTATGTGATATTTGACGAGTGCTATTACCTCCAATGAAGAGTTGAATGTTACTAGGAAAAACTAGTTACATTCACTACTTTCCTTGTACTACCTTTGTTTGTTTATATTGAACTACAATTATATCAGAAAATAAATAGGACTAAATTCAGAACCCACCAATTATTTAATAAATTAAATAAATATTATAGTAAATAATACACAACTAATACACTGGTGTGATAGGCGAACTTTATTTATGGTTTTTGTTACTTCTTCACCACTTTTGCCGACCTCGAATTGTACGTCAAAATACGTAGATTTAAATGAAAAGATAGAGTAGAAGTTTAAGTACGGTTTAGAAAACTGCGTGTAAGCTGGGATTTATATTTGTCATAAGCATATTACTTTAACTATCAAATAAAGATTTTGTTGATTGATCGAAAGAAAGTTATAAAGATAATTTGATTAACTATTTTAACAAACTAAATTCCATGTGTATATTATATGGTGAGACAAAATTATAAAATATAGGCCTACTTAATTGTAAAGAAAACTTTTTGATTTAACAGGCAGAAGATAAATACCAGATTGAAAAATCAATTATCAAATCGAAGAGTGTTAGTGAAATCATTTCGTTACCGTCATATTTATGTAGACTAATATGTGCTAGTTTGTTAGTCAGTCCGTCATGAGTGTTAATCAGAATCAGAGATTCGCATCCTTAGAAATCTGCATTCGCATTCGCACTGTTGGAAATTTGCTTCACTGGAAAATCATACAACTCGGAATTACGTAATCGTTTTCCGAAATTAAAAGACACATAGAAACCTTTTTACTTATATGATACACTTGCTGTTTTAAAAATTTTGATTTCATTTAAAGACGTTGGATTCTAAATGGCAGACGAAAACGGTGAATATATTTACAATTTTCTCTACAGAGTATACAAATAACAGTTTAGCAGATTTAAATCACACATCTTATGGTTATAGTTAAATGATATTTTACATCATCCATTATATTATTTAATAAATAGTATAAAATTGATAAAAACGTAATATATATATAGTTTACTAAATAGTTTTTTACATCGATTATTCATTCAAAATCGAAAAATTTTGAAATTATGTTATTGAAACACAATGTTTCATTTTCTACGGCAACCTAGGTGTCCTATCATATTGAAATGCAAATAGTTTGAAAGTTTTCAATAAATTGTACTTCTTGAAAGTAATACATATATAAGTTGATTTGTTTGAGAAAAAAAAACTTTTCTTTTTCAAGAGAGATACTATTTAAGTACACGTTCTTTCTTTATAAATCCGCGTAAAAGATTTTTCAATATCAAAGTTTCCTATGGCAGTATAATGCATTTCCAATTCAAAAAACATGATTTTATAATACTACTCCATGATTATTTAATGCAGATGCTGTGTGTGTCTCCTAAATTTTTATAAAATTATTTTACTATATGGCTAAATATATACGTGAATAATTTGGAAAAAAATTATTACCATTTTTAATATATCAAAACAATTATGTAATAAATTCAATCAACATGCATCCAGCTCCCATATGCATTTAAAAGAATATATTATTTAACATAAATAACATATTTTCGTAAATTTATTTTCTTTAAAATGTATATAAGGAAAAGTAGTAAAGAACTATTTAAAGAATTAGTACTGGAAACGCTATACATTTCAATTGAAATGGAAGAACTATGAAATATTAGTACGTTTTCTATTGACTTTCCAAAGTATGAAGATACCAATGTATTATGCAAAAATGAGTAGGCAAAACAGCAATGTTCATAAACAATATTTTGTTTTATCATAATTCATAATGTACATAAAATACTTAATGAATTTAACCAATCTGTCAAATAACAAAATTTATTCTCATTTAATCCCAATAAAAAATAATGGGCATTGTTCATTCAGTCCATGAATCATTACGGGATTTTCGGAAAATAGATAACACTATCTAAAGATCCAAATGATACAACATATATGACATGATAAACCGTGAATATAAGTTTAAATTCGTACAAACCACCTCAATTGTAAAATCGTACTTTAAAAAATACTATAAAACTGTTCAGCTTTGTGCACTATCAAAACACAGTATTGCAATATTTTTTTTGAAATTACCAGTAATAGTTGTTAGTAGAACATACATTTAATATGTTATTGATGTAATATAAAAACTGTTGATTTAACATTTTGTCAAGTTATCGACGTCATGTCATTGTAGTGGACAATCAATCTATTTGTAGCACTCCCTAGGCACAGCACACTTCATTGATGGAGTTCCAGTGTAATCCCTGAAGTACAATTTCAGTTCTTTGAAAACATTCAATAAACTTTCTGGAATTTATCACTTTCTATGTTACGATTTTAAGGAATTTGATAGGTCGAGGCATCATTGCTTTGAGCCCTATTTTGATTACCTGTAATTTTTTGAATTTGGATTACGATTAATGCGATGACAGTATCGTAAACAAATATGTTCTGTATTGACGCACATATTGAGTTTTTATACTGAATTTTTACATTAATACTTCTCTTTATCACTAATTTCCCATCTTCCACAATGGCATCTATACGTCCTCGGTTAACCCCCCTCCTCCTTCCCATATTAGCTAGACTTCGCTTCATCCTTCTAGTAGCAATCTGTATTCAGAGGTCGACTCCCTTACCACCGTTATAATTAACAAAGGAAACCAACTATTTATCATTTTCCCATTATTTACTGTAAACTTTGAACAAAAGAACAAAATTTCATAATTACTAGCTAACAAAATATTTTACACATATTAAAATGATCCAAATCTAATTTCAGTTGTTTATAAGATTCACATTCAACCATAACACTTGTAATAATGATATGATGTAGGTTGTAATTACTAATAATTGAAAGATTAAAATATTTGTGTGTGTTTCTAATCACGTTTAAGTGATGAGCAGTTTGAAGTTTTTATTGAAAATAATTATGGAAATATCCACGGTTATAATTACTATTCCTTAATTTAATAATGTTTTGTTTCAACTGTTAACATCATCAGTCTGTAGTTAGAACAAAACTCGAACACAAGATCTCACAAAAATTACGTTTAATTAATCAAACGCGTTTCAACGTATTAGTATCCATCATCAGTGATGTACAATAACTAAACTATAATTATAAGTATTTTTTTTCGATCTTTTGTTTGAGTTTTATTCTATTTAATATTATGTGACAAGTCAAGCTCAATATTTATTTACATCACCAGTTTTTATTTAAACAATTAATTAATGATTTGATGGAGTTATTTTGTATTTGTAGTTGCCTTGTTATACGCTCATAAATATTTTGCTTTTTATGAAGTACAAGATGGAGAAAGAAATACAGCTAAAGTAAAAATATACTTTTATATCCAAACTCTTTCTTATTTCATCTCATAAATTGTACCTTAAGGTTAAATCAACGAACTGTAAAACTAACTTTTCTCTTATAAAAGCCATGTGAAATTAAATTAAGTTTTTTTGTATAAAAGTAGAATGACATTCAGAGCATGGTTAGTTAAACAAATAAAACTAGTTTCCAATTTGTTGAATGTTGTTATTTTATTAGGTATTTTAAGTGTAGGGCTTGCTCTGGATATTCCTGTACTATACTTGTTTCAGTCACTAAGTTTAATAGTCTTTGCTACGCTAGAGAATTATCTGATACATTTTAAGACAGATATTTTTAATTAACATTTTTGTATATCAGTTATTACGAAATACATTTATTACAACTATCTTAATAATAAAATTGCCGAAACAATGGTAAACATATATCATATTATATTAGAGTCTCAAGTAATCAAATTGAACTTAACCATTCTACTATAGAACACAATATAAAATCTTGAGCCACAAATATAATTGCTTCTAGAAACGATCTGAACCACGTTGTGATCTACACTCACAAAAAAAATCGGGACTGAGTTTTGTTGCAATTTTATAATGCAAACATAGCATATTTTTATCATTCAATAAACATAGCCGTTTTAAAATAAAAGTAAATGCTTAAAAATTTTTTTTTTTAATATATATAAAAAAAAATCTCATTTCAAATTGTCAGTCTAAACAAAAAAGAGGAAATGCAAAATCCCATTTCTTATAGAAACATCAGCATATCCAAAAATATCTATTCAAAGAACAAATGTTTACACATTTATTTGTCTCTAACTCTAGAGCTCTAGATAACCTCAAGAGGTATTTCACCATAATCAACCGCTTGTAATGAGAAAGCGTCTTAATAAATATTATAAGGAAGTCTCACAACGGACTATTTAAGTAATATAATATTCTCTCGATGAGCAAATATATTAGAACATGTTCATATTTATTGAAAGGGACTTCTATATAACAAACTTGAATTTTATTTTCAAGTTAACTCACCAAATCATAATAAACCAAAATGAAATATTTATTAACATATAGACAAAAGTGTTACTGATTAATATAATCGATGTAAATGAAAAACAACAATGAGTACAATAAAACAATAAAATAAAAACTGCAAATCAACATATTTCATTTAATTAACCTTATTATTTTTGTCGCATTTCGAGAACAGTTGAACGTAATAGCATTAGCGATCCATAATGTAAGTATTAAAATAATATTTCGGAATTAAAATTAACATAATTATTTTAAATTTTAAAATTTAATATCAAAAGTTTTTTGAATATGAAAATTTTTATTTCAAGAATTTCAAAAATAGTGTCTGTTTAAAAATTTTAATCTCAAAATATGAAAAAATTGTTGGTTTTGCAATAAAAAAAATCATTTTAAAAATGAAAGCTAACCCATCAATACCTTTTATACTTATTGCAAACAGAATGTAATGGTTGCCCTCTTTTATTAAAAATAATATGTAATTAGTCTACTAAAGTACAGACACTTTTATTTATTTAAATAAAATAATTAGTGGCCTAGCAACAAATCTATTAGGTTAGAGTTGAGGTATTAATGTGAAATATAAATAGTTTACTTATCCTCGCCTAATTGACCTAAAAAAGATATACATGTGTGTGTGTGTGTGTGTGTGTGTGTGTGTGTGTGTGTGTGTGTGTGTGCGCGCGCGCGCGTGTGTGCATATAGACTAGCGCATGATAATATAAATAATAACCTAATTTTAATTATGAATTTATTAGCTTATATCACTAAAATATATTATTACATTTATTAATACAAAACTTATTCTCAAGTTTGAATGATGTAATAAAATATGTAATAAACATTAATTCTTTTTGTTGCAGGAGCAAAATCTTCAAACATCGACAAAGGAAATTATATCCTTCGTTTACGTTACACTGTAGGTAATTGCTTGAATTTCATGGCAGAAATATTCCTTTGTCAAACCAGCAGGCTTATTCTTTTTTAAGTAAATGATTCAGGTTGAGGGCTCATAATCCGTTTTGCTCGGGTTAACTTTTTGTATTGTAGGCTTTTAAAAGTTCGGACGAATTTGATTCATCAAGTGTCATTCAACTATTAAAAAGTGAAAAGACGGTTATTTGTTCTTGTAACGAATTTGGAAAAAAAAGTTGTTGGAGAATGTGTCATTAAATAATTACTTCATTAAATGAGTCACGCAATAATTAAGATACATTGGTGTATAAAAAATTACTCCAAAAATGAGTTCAAATAGAGGAAAAATAGGTTCATTAAAAAGGATGTTATGTTTCAATGAATATAATACCATCTGCAATAAATTGTTTTTCAATTGTGGTAAACTATGAAGTTTAGAGCCCATAATATAAAGATATTATTGTAAGAGGCAAATGATATTTGATAAATATGTTTCTAGGATTTCATTTGACCTCATTCGTGCAAAGATATTAAGAATTCTATATAAATACTTTTTTTTTTATTCTAGAGACTAATGTTATTATTATACATTATATTTAATTTAAATACATACAATATCACCATTGTATTTTCACTCTCAGCCACATAACCACATCATCTCTAGAGGTGCAATAAATCTAACGAATTTATTAAGATCCTGGATATTTGGATGTGACTTCACTGTATTCACAATAACAACGATATTCTACTAGCCCATTCATTTTATTGTCATTTTTAGTGTAATATTTGAGTTGTTGTGAAAGAACGTTTAGTACGTTTTTGACTAAAGTTGAGGAATTCTACTTCTGTAGCTAAAATCTTCTTTCTTTTTTTTTTTTTTTTTTTTTTTTTTTAATAGAACCCGGCTTGTTAATGCTGAAGGGATGCTGTAAAACTAACCCATGTGAGATATGGGGCTCGCAAGAATCAGTTCTCCGGTCAGTGTTGTTGTTTTAAATTTATATTAATGACCTATCAACAACAGTACATACAGACAGCATAATTCAATTCACAGATGACATAACTTTCTGTTTCGAAGCAGATTTAGTTAAAAATTTAGTGCATAAGACTTTTTACTACAAGTCAATGCTACAAACCAATACTTTGCAGAAAACAATTTTACTATAAATTCAAATAAGACAAGATACATGTTTTAAAAAATTTGAAATATAGCTCAAACCAGACACCAAGTGTCATGATGGATGAGAGTGTACATGAAAACGTCAACCGTGTAAAGTTTGTAGGGTTTTGTATTGACAACAAGCTGACAAGGATTGATCACATATCAAATATTTGTGCTAGAGTCGGTAAGGGAATATATGCACTTAGAAAATTGAGATTGTATTGCAATCATGAGATTCTATTAACTACCTAATATGGTCTTTTATATCCCCATCTTAAAAGTGGAATCCTCCTTTAGGTAGATTTGTTACTTCGGAATATGCAAAAAGTTTTTGTACTACGAAAGAAAAAAAGAAATACATATATATAAGGCTTATAACAGGTCTTAAAAAAGCTGAGTCTAAAACTTGTGTTTAAAGAGATGACAGTTCTTACTCTCCCAAGTATATATATATATATATATATATATATATATATATATATATATATATATATATATATATATATATATATAAGGCTTATAACAGGTCTTAAAAAAGCTGAGTCTAAAACTTGTGTTTAAAGAGATGACAGTTCTTACTCTCCCAAGTGTATATATATATATATAGATATATAATTATATAAATACTTGAGGTGATAATCTACTACAGATTCAAGTGTGAGCATATCGAAAATAAATATATACATAGAAATAGCTCCAGACGAGCTAGTAATTGTCGTGCTGGACAGCAGAGATAGAATTCAAATAGAAACCATTCTTCCCGGGGTGGAGCAAGACTGATAAATAAGCTACCACAGATCATTAAAAACCATCAGGATTTTTCATAATTTAAAAACAACTCAAGACAACTATTATTGTCTAGATTATTTTATTCTGTAGAGGAGTTTGTGCACTCAATGCTGGGCTCTTGACATGATGGATGTGGTCTCTTTCTCTGTTTTTTATCTAAATTTATTTATAAGAAATGATTATAGTGTTGTAATTATATTTAATTGTTTCTGAATTATAAATGTTATTATTAGTTTACATTTGTCGGCCATTATTTCGTTGTTTTTTGGTTTTTTGATGAATGGAACTATTTATAAAATGTTGTTTGTGTTTTAAATATTGTCTATTATGAACTGAATTATGTCTGAATACTGAACAGATTTTGTTGTATTGTTTGTGTAATATTTTTAATTGACTACGGATATCCAACTTTTGTTTTCTACGGTCATAAAAATAAATGATTACTTAGTTGAACTGTTTAACTACAAGATAATAAATTTGAAATAATAAAAGGCCATTGTGTGATTATACAAAAGCACAACACTGTAAACGTACATGATACATAACATTTTATCATTTTTTTAATCATTTTATTAATTGCAAAATAGTGAATGCACAATTTATGAAACGGACAATATATTACATTTTATATTTAGGAAAATTAATAAAACACTAACTATGGCAGCAGTATAGGTTCTTATTCAAGCAAATGTAAGATATTTCATATTATATTTTTATTATGATAATATTTTATTCATATACGAAAAATATGCTAGGGTTTATTTTAAAGGAGAATAAAATATATATGTGGATATTTTATTAACTTAAATATATTCACAAACTTAAGAAAATTATAATTTTAATAGTTATATGTATGGAAATGGGGAATATTGTTTGTTTCTACAATCATAGTTCTGACACAGCGTAGTTTCCTTCTAGCATAGAGAGAAATGAAATATTTGTAAATTAGATTGGTGTTACATCATATCAAATTCTAACTGAAGTGAGGACATATAATTGGTATTTAGTTAATCCGACAAAAAACCTCCAATCGTCATCGGAAATAATTCGTTACAGATAGGCATGCCTCTCATAGATGTCTATATATGCTTAACCTCAGAGTATCATCTGTGGTTTAAAGAAGCCACTATAATTAATTATATTCCCTCCATCGTCGACTCCTGCACACGACAAAGGAATTATAATACTTTTGATTATCGGTAAGGTTTTACAGACTAATGAGGAAAAGTCACTATATGTATTATTTTTAATTGGTTTATAATATTATTATAAATTATAATCAGCATTGATTCAGTACCTATACGTATATTTTCCTATATAAATAAGTACAAAATATAAATTGAATGACAGTACTCTGAAGTAGGAATGATCTTACTTTTTAATAAAATGTTTTTATTTTAGATTGTTTTTAGTCACTTTGAATAACAGTTCTGCTGAACCTATTATTACTTCACAACACTACATACTATGTATTGCATAGATTAAGTTAAAGGTATAGCGATGAAAATATTAAAAAAACACATTTAATATAAGGACCATTACTTATACAACATTTATTTAATGGAGTAATGGTAAATGTAACAGATATCTGTTTCTGTTACGAGTGTATTCAAATTATATAGTGTTGTAGACTGTTATATGATACCTCGCCTTAAATTAATATTGCAAAAGATTCCGTTAATTTTCAAAGCGTAAACATGTTTCGAATGTGGTTTAGAATGTTATATTGTCCCTTTTACTAAAATTAAATTAAAATGAAAAATGACAAGTATTTTTGTTTAAGATATATATATGATTAAAAAAATTCACTAATTCATGTTTCTATCAGAATAAAAAATATAGTATTGTTATACTTCCAGTTAGTAAATAAATAAATTGCAATTGTTATTGATGAACTATATGGTATTAAATATATTCCAACTGCCTTTGGTCGTAACTAAATGCCTTACCTCATCCACTAGGTAAAAGCGTTGCCATTTACAATTCATTAAGTTACTTATTAATACTTAAGTATCTTATGTTGTTTAAAGATTAAAAACTACTGGGTTTTCACCGAATTACAAAGAAAAGTACATAAGAGCAAAATATGCATTATAAGAACTAAAGTTGATAACTTAGTCATCGAAACGTTGTAATATTTAAAGACAGTGTTCACTGAAGGTATTTGTTAAAACCAAAATAAATTGTCCATTTGTTGTGTATTTTTTTTTAAAGTATTTGTTTTATTGTGTAGTATATATTTTTTTAAATATATTTATTTAATAATAATATTGTAATAATAATAAGATAATAATATTTTTATTGTAATATATCACATTCGCACAACTAATTCAATTAGTTTAGTAAAAATCTTAAATTCTCTTCATTGGTTAGGATTTGTTTTTGAATAGAATTTATGAATTGATTTACTTTAATTTTCTTTATTCGTGTATTTCTAATTTGATATGCTTAATTAGGATCGTGCACTATGATCAGAAGCACTTAATACCTTCATAGTAACTTACAAAAAACCAATTATTCATTTTCTTTTTTCCCATTTTTATTACAGTAGGTTACATGACAACAAAATGAGAAATTGTCTGACAGAGATGGATGGTTTGTATTGTAAGTAAAACATAGAAAGATTTTAAAAGATTGATTAGAAGCAATACAGATTGGATACATTTTGTTCAATTCTGAAAATGACAAGTAAAATATATTGTAGTTACAAGTATAGATTATCATTGTAATAATATATTCCAAAAATATATATAATGACGATTGGTCAATTACCAAATATGTAAAACAACGAACTTATTTTAAAACCACGAACTAGTATAATACAATAAAATACAATTATATAATGTAATATAATATTTATTTAATTGTTTTTCTGGTTACACCCACGTTATTTCGAACAATGATTATCCTTTGTTTTTCGTGTAAACAACAAGAAATCGCAGCACACTCAAAAATAAATATAATAAATACACACATATGAAAGGTGCCGGTTTTATTAATGGTCGTCAAAGATTAATTAGATTTACAAAACAACACTATATATATATATATATATATATATATATATATATATATATATATATATGTATATATATATATATATATATATATATATATATATATATATATATATATTGTCTATATAACAGAGCTCTCTCAACAGTGAAACTACAAGTCGTCTAATTTTTTCATATATTATATAAACTAAGGTAAATATCCCCGGTAGCCATCAGTGAATCATAAATGATATACAATTATTATACATCATATAAACACAGTTAGTGCTTTCAGGTAGAACATATTATAGACAGATCCTATAAATGGATTATGTTTAGTTTTTAATGATCACGTGGTTACGTATATCATAGGCTTCGTTAACTAATTTTATAGTTTTTAACACTAGTTCAAGAAAATAAACTTCCATAAATATAACTAAAAATATATTTTTAAACCAATCGTAACTAGTTATAAGAAAATCTTTAAAGAAAACCTTCTTAAGTGTGTCTTAATGAAATTAGTAAAGTTATAGATGCAACTCAATAATTTCTTGTAATGGTTTATGTAATTTAATAACATGGTGGTAACTTTCTTGGTGAATTAAGTTATCTTCTAACCCACAGAGAGATAAATTTCTGCCTCTCTACATGTGGGATGAAATTGTTTGAACAATTCTTTTTTAATTGAGACTATTAAAAAAAATAAACATGTTTACAGAAATTGAAAATAATAAATAATTAAAAAATATTTGAGAGCTTTAAATGTTAAAGGAAAATTAACAGAAATAACGTTCTGTTGAAGAAACTTCAAATCACAATTATGATATTAAACGTTTGGGAGCTCGGCACGTCAGCCAAAATGGTTTATTCCAATACCAATAGAAATATGAAGGTAAGATGAACCTCGATATCTACAGGATGACTAATAAGCTCCATGAACCATATATTCGCATTAACAAGTTCAATTATCTCCAGTCGTTTGCAGAGCAAGACATTAACAATAATACGTGTTCTTGCAGCCTTTATATAAAAATACATTTAGTCACTTAAGTGAATATGTCGATTCTATTGATAAACATAGATTATAATATGTATACCATATAGTAACCATATATATATATATATATATATATATATATATCATAAAGATAACTTTATCTTTTGAAACTTTTAATTCATAAACACATGTAGACGTAATCTAATCTATCAATTAAATAATCTAAGCATTCAACCCAGAACTATCATAATGAATACGACAAATTTATGAATATTTGTAGTACTGGAAGTACTTATAATTCTGACTATTTCATAAATTTCTTCATACATGAGGCTTTTTCATATTTAATATTTAGAGCTTTGGTGATCCTGTGTTCGGATCATCTGTAATAAGTTCTTTTTACTAATCAGCCAAGTATCTCATCGTAGCACTCAAGATAGTCACCACCTCGTTGCTATCCCACTGTCGATCGATTGACCTGCTTTCCTCTCCTACAGGAGTTTATTATTATTATTATTATTATTATTATCCGACGCTTTAGTAGGTTGGTTCCCAAGCCATTACTTAACTTTTTGTAATATTTGTACTTTTTGTATTGTTCCTGTTCTGATATCAACTGAAGGGACCTTAAATATTTTCTAGTGTCTATTTTGAAACTAATTTAACATTATAACCCTGAAATTATTATTTTTTAGACTTATATATTATTCATATTGTCCATATTATTTCCACTTTTATAGCATATATACTTTTCGCGCAGGTAGAACTGTGGTGGGAGAGGGAGAGCCCGAGTTAGGCCTGGCATACCCGCTCGCTGCTTCATTGCGTAGAGCTTAATATTTTCTTTTTGAAAACTACTACAGCCCTATAAAACTGTGAGTGTGTATGATTTATGTTCCTGGCAGCTGCAATTAGTAAATTTATATATTCTACAAAAATAAAAGACGTAAAAAGATATTAAATTATAGGTTTTAAAATCCTTTATATTGTGGCAAAAATGTAATAATTTATCCCTATCACCGTTCCAATCCCCTCCTCGTCATCGCTCCTACCTACGTGCGCGAGCCACTCTCGAGATGACGGTTCTGCGCAGGTGTCTTTCAGTCTGGTAGGTCTATAACAAACACATCAACAAATGACATAAATACGTCATAATCTTAAATTTGTACACATGCACAAAACGTAAAAAGTTGCTTTTAAAATAATTTATTACTTCAAAAAATTTTCCCCATTTTGTTTATGTTTATACAAAATTTGGTAGAAATAAATTAGATGCCTATATATAAGAAAGAATCAACCAGCTGTATAATGACAAATCATTACCAAACTTAAATGCTTGTAGTGCAAAATACTTAAAAATATATCAAGAAGAGAGAAAAAAGGTTTTGACAATCAAACTATCTATGAAATATACTGTTTCTTCAAAGAGTGATACTTTAGTTATATTCTCATCCTTGCTAGTATTTTATTTGTATATTATTTTCTTCTCATATATTAAGTCGAGGAAATTACAATACTTTTAGGTATGGGGGGAAAAAAAGAAAAAACAGTCGTGAAGGTATTAGCTTGCTTGTTAGCTTTCTGTCCGGTAACTTCCACATACAGTTCATTTGACGTAATTCTAACGATCCAAACAGGAATTTACTAGCAATCACATTCTCTTACTACCGGAACGTATGCGCCCCTAAGGGGAATGAAATAAGAACTTCTCACACGCAAAGTAAGGAAGTTAGACACTACCAAGCGAAGGTTCACCGCAACGAATTAACCAATATAAATAATGGCATTTATGAAATACAATATCACACATTTACTATCGTAGTAAAGAGGAATATATCAAGATTAGTGCTTTTTTGTAATTACATTCGTTTAAAATTTTATAAGCCTTAACTCTTAAAATGTACGTATGGTATAAGTGTACGTGTATCGGTGGGTTTGCGTTGATTATTTGTGTCAAATAGTGTTGCAAGGTGACTAGGAAATATATTGTAAACATATGTTATCTACAAATTTAAATTGGCCTTTTTAATTGTTCAAAGTTGAACTGTATCTTCCGATTGTCTTGAAAATATTGCTGATGGTAGTAAGCAGGAATTATAGATAATATAAAATTAATATTTATTACACTTGATTGATCTTTTTCTATGGTCACTTGTATTTGAGGGATTGACATACACTTTTATGTTTGAAAATGTTCTTTCAAAATATTTTAAAAATAATTAATCATAATGTGTAGATTATTAGGATCACCTTAGTAGTATTCAAATACACAAAATAGTACTTTTTTGTATTTTGAAAGTTTTTCTACATTTGCTGCTATTACTGTTGTCATATAATGTTAAAAACATTTATTACGTTAAAAAGATGACTTTCTGCTATAGACGAAAAATGGTAAATTATTTCCTAGGTAGGATCAACGAAATGACAAATGTTATAAATCAGTAATGCCTTTTGAAGATAATTTACAAATTAACTTGATGTATTTAGTTTTATTTAATAAAATAATGTATCGAATTAATTGAATAAGAGTACATATTGTTTATTAATATCTTTAAAAAAGAATTACCACTTTGTTACCTTCAGTGATACTGTTGTAATTCTACAGTCTCTTTTATTACTTCTGCTTTCTTGGTACTTTCTGTCAGAGACAGAATGATTTTCAAATTGTTATTACAACAATTAAGTTACCTTTAGGGTATAAAAAGCATGGTTATTGTGTGGCTGTCTTTAACAGAGATTGGCAGTTTAAAATAACTTACACAGCATGAAACGTTGGAGTTAATGTATCAAAGTAGGTAAGACAACAAAGAGTTATATTTTGAAAATAAAAAGCCTAATCATGATTATTTCCCGGAGTTAAAACTCAACTGAACTTATTGATATTGACTAACGTATTATCTACAATAACCAACTACGTAATTATCGTTATTAAATGCAGTATAATAACACAGAAATTAATATATCTCGTATTACTAGATTTACAGGATATTAAATTAATAAAATATTAGTTACACAATGATGAGACCATATAAATAAATAATATAGTAATTAGTGCCTATGAGTTACATTGAAATAGAAACCATGTCCAATAGGTAGCACAAATTAGAAACGTAAGAAAATTAAAGGTATGTTTTGACATTTTTGTGATGAAAGAAAACAATAAAACATTACTATGTGTTATTTCAACACTGTCGGAAATGAGTAAACTCTAAACCTTTCATGTTAAAATTAGGTTTCACGTCTCTTAGCTGTTTTTTAAAAATGTTATTTTTTTATTATTAACAACATATTTTTTATATATTACTCTGTCTTATTATACCATTAGGTTTAGGAGGAAGGGAGGACCTTAAAATCTAAACTGGTACAATATTTACTGGTAGATATAATTTGTGGACACGAGAACAGTTTTATATTTACAACAAAAATTGCATTGAAAAATATAGAAATGTACATTTGATGAAATAAAATAATAAAAAAAAAAATTAAATTATCAATAAACTAAAAATCTGTTTTTCCAAAATAAAATATGTAGGCCTAATAAAAAATAATGACAACTCATTTGAAAGCGAGAACGTGCACACAACAAATATTTCATTGATAAAAATTTTGATATATTGTTTCTTAAATAACATTTGTGAAAAAAAGTAATTTCATATTTTTTATTTTTAAAATTTTATAATATGTAAACCTCAAAAAACCTGTTAAAAAACGTAACAAAATAGTTCTGATTAAGAATTTAAACAAACTGGAATATTTTACAAAATATAAAGATTAAAATAATTATTATTCAATAGATACATTTTGTTAAAATAATATGTTTTACTTTAGATGATTCATGTAAAATAATTTTACCTGATAGTTATACGAAATATATTATCAAATCTGATTTAAACATGATTATGAGATACCTGTTAATGTAATTTATATTGTTATAGAGGAATTTACATATGGTCAACTTCTACATTTCCCATAAAAACAGATTACAAAAAGGGTAATTATATATGTAAAATAAATAACCAGAATTTTATAACTTACATAATTTATTTTTCTGGGTTTTTTAATTTTATTTATATGGCTACAGAGCTCAGCGCCTCTAGAATAAGAGCTTAACCAAATTAAGCACGCTATATTTTTAGACGGCGTTTAGGATTTTGTTATTATGAAACATTTTCAAAGATATTTATCTTGGATATTATTATTATTTTTACATGTAATAATTTTACATCTCCAAAGGGTGAGTTGTCGCTTACAATACCCCTCCATGACTTTAATAGAAATCGAAATCTTATTTTTAAGTGTTAAAAAGTTATTATTTTATTACGGATATTTCAGACACTCGGTATTCAATATTATTGAGCTTAAACTTTGATCTAGAAGTAAGCTATGTTGTGCTTAAACTATTTCCAACACATTTTTACATATTTTAGACAGGTATGAATATAACGGTAAATGAAATATTACACAATTTAATATTTCTACGAATATAACATATAACTTTCAACATGTAAGAGTTTTCTCTGAAATGATCATCATAGTTTTAAAGTTGGAAAAAAGAAAACAGTGTTTAAGGGAGAAAGGTTTCATTTCAGATTGAATAAATTTGACGTTACTTTCCAACTTAACTCCAGTATAAAGAAATTTTAATTAAATTATTTAAATTAGGATATAAGAAGCAAGAAATACAGAACCACAATAAATATCATTATCTTCTGCACTTTTTAGGTTTATACTTTGTAATTAAAAACAAAATGTGTAATTGTACTTCTATACATGCAAATGCATATTCTCGTTTTCTGTAGAGACATAATATGTGCAGAAAGTGACAGGGTTACGAAAAATTCTTCTCTACTACTCTAGCCTTGTCTACTAAAAGACAGGTGGAAAACGTTTGTCGGCGTCATAGAAAGACATCAGATTGAGCAAATGGAGTCATAAAAAAGGTATAATACACGGTATTTGTATTTTAAATTTTTAAATCTAACTGGTACCTGTTAATTAATTAACCTAACTAATTTATTACTACTGTTAACTCTTACATAAGGGAAAACTAATCATAAATGGTGTGTTTGTTCTTCTATCTATCTCTCTGCCATTGTTAAAAATATAAAATAATGACATAATATAAGACTAAAAAAAGGATGACTAAAAAAAAAAAAAAAAAAATAAATTAAGAATTTCTTTTTTCATTGGTTTTATCAAAATTGACGTTGGTTTGAGTTGCCCATAATTATACAATTAATAAAAAATAGAACCAGACATAGTTTAGTTTTTAATGGCATGGTACACTATATACATTTTTATAAGGTGTTGATCATTAAGACATGGTTCGATTTAAGGGTTACGTTTCCATGTACGAACAAATGAATACATAAACACAGACATACCGTGAGAGTTTATATTCAAATAAATTTCATAAAACTATTAACCTATATTATCTTTCGCCAAGGGCATTATTCAATGTTATTTTCTTCGCTTAGTATTAGGGGATGAAGACAAAGAATTTATTCGCCTTTAAACAACAAGGAATAAAATGCTAAATACAATATAAATAAGTTTAATTCTTCTTCGTTAAACACAAATTTAAAACTCATTTTATTTTTATTTTTCCCTTTGTAAAGCTTTTCTGATTTTATTTCAAAAATTAAGTTACAGAAATATGAAACTCCGCCTGACATAGTTGCAGTCAACGTTTTTATTATCAAGCTGCAATCTGGGGTTTAATTAAAACTTCTCATTACAGACTGGGAAATGAATTTAGAAAAGTTTTGCAAAGTGCTTTTAAGTGTGACTAATTGTTTTACAGCAGTAAATGTTTTTATTTATAATTTAATAAAAACTTAAACAAAACTGTGTTCTGACGTTAAATCTTAAGTTAATAATTTAAAAACACACTTTAATATTCAGATACAAAATATCCTCCTACGTGTTCAACGTTATATTTAGACAAGATATATATATTAATAATTTATTTGAATGTAAAATGTTGAATAATATATATGTACATAATGGTTATAGTATTTCGTTTTCGCATCATCTAGTAAAGAGTCTAAGTTTACCAGTAAAGTGATGTGTGGTCAGCAAAACGAATTCCCTTAGGATCAATTCTAGCCCTCATAGCCAGAATTGACTCACGTAGCACTCAACTTATTCTTCCCTTACTCCATAACATTATATTTTAAATACTTAGAAATTAATAGACCCACAATATTCTCTAATACAGTTAAAATAAAATAATGATGTTTAGGTAAGAGTAAGAAAAAAAAAAAGAAAAAAAACCTGAGGTATAAAACAAGGAACTAAGTAAGAAACGCTGTTACACATAACTGACCTTAAATTAAGTACTTAGGGATATATATTTATACTTTTAAGTTATTTAAGAACAAACTTTGAAAAAGTAAATTATTTTAAAAATATAATTGGATGACATTTTAAAAATCTGAAATATTTTTACTGATCCGTCGGACTATTTTTTTTAAAGTCCTCTTACTATTTGAGACCATTCATATTATTATTCTTTTCGATAATGAATATTTACATCGGAGCTTGATGTAATATTATTACGTAAATAAACTGATTTTTTGGGCAATATAATGGTTTTTAAAATAGTAGTTGTCTATACAAACCATCAACTATATACTATATAATAACTACTATATACTACTAATGCGATTAATAATGTTAATGAATAGCATATATTTGGTAAAAATAACAATAACGTTGATTATAATGTTGGTGGAGTTCATCTAGTTAAGTGAAATAATTAAATATAAGGAATGTACTATTATTAGTATTAAAATAATGTCTTTAGGACAGCAGTCAGAGATAGATGATTTTAAATTATTTTACGTGGGGCCATCACATCGAGTCCCCGTTGCGCTAATTCTAATTATGTTATGATAAGTATTATTTGCTGCTAATTGTAAGCATACACTTTCACAACTATCGATGGTGGATCAATTTGCTAACTCTCATTGCGCCCATAGGGATCGAATCCGGACCCCTTTACGCATAAGTCGATGGCTTTACCAACTAAATAAACTTTCAACCCAAAGGAATCATAATAGAGGTGGTTTAATTGTCCACAATAAATTGTAATGTGCTTTAATTTTAGTCTACATTTTAATTATTGTTCTAGCAGTAGATTCTATTAAAAAAATAGAAAAATATTTACAGTTCAGTGAAAGTGTAATTTGTTATAACATATCCCAATCACACACTCATTAAATACACACACGCACGCACACGAATGCACACGCGCATTTACATAGACACTCTCTCATTCACATACACGTTTCTACGACTCCAACACCACTGTCTTACAGCTAATATAGAGTTGTAGGCTTCAACTTGTTTTGCCGTCCGCTTTTAATCACCTTTTCCTAAGGTACACTTTCTAAAATGTTTTCTCCCTAAACTATCCCTGGATTTTCCCCATCTTTTTCCTCCTTGTATGTAATGGAACACGTCTACATTTAGGAACTCATTTAAGTGAGTTATTCTTGGCAATCCCGAAAGAGCCTTGTAAGATCTACAACTTTTCTCAGGTATTCTTGAGTTTGATACCTATCTACTATCTTAACTATTATTTTAAATCTTTTGCTCATCTAGACGTAGTTATATTATACGAGGGCTTAGGATCTTATTTTATGCTATTTTCTTCTTTTTTTTATTTATAAGGTGATAGTAACCGAGAGGCCAAATGTTATGATAAGAAGTAACATTATCTTCCTTTTCATATCACTTAATGTCTGAATTGCTATTATTAAAATAAAGTTTTGGTTTTCGAAATTAGTCGTATTTTTACAGTTTTTCATAATTTTTGAGCCATTCCTCCTAATCAATTCGATTTTATAAACCACATACTTAGTTTTATTTTATTTACTTTAAGACATAGCTTCATAAATTCTACTTCTAGTAAAACGTAACCATCTTCCAAAGTTTCGTTATACTTAACACTAAACATATATTATCTGCATACGCGATTAAATAAAACAGATTCCTAATGACTATTTATTCAGTGATAAGTGGCAATCGTGTCATATTTATTTCCAACGCCAGATTAATATGTAATGCTGAGAAAGTATCCTCTAATTTAACCCCACCCCCAATTTAAAGTCTTCCTTGAGTTATCTATCAATTAATTTTAAGTTTCAGTATTTCTATCATCCAGTGTCTTTATATTGTGTTTTCTTAACTTTTTACGAATAAGTAACTAATTCAGACTTTGATATATTTTATTCTGTCCAAAGAAAAAGGTACTATGAATTACCGCATGGGTTTTATGCAAATACCAAAATGTATTGGAAAAAGGTTTTAATATATAATTTGCATTATTTATAAATATAACCAGGCTAGCATTCTAAATCGTCAGTAAACCCACACAATGACCACATTATTACAACAAGTGTTCCTGGGACTGTGTGTTTCTATGTTTATCTTACTTTGAACAATTACAATGTGATATGACTTATAAAACAATTATGGAAGACCTTTAATGATTGTTCTGTTCAGTTAATTTAACGTTATTCTTAAGTTTCTCCAGACC
Organism: Aphrophora alni; assembly: GCA_963513935.1. Taxonomy (NCBI): domain Eukaryota; kingdom Metazoa; phylum Arthropoda; class Insecta; order Hemiptera; family Aphrophoridae; genus Aphrophora; species Aphrophora alni. The sequence goes on from OY740770.1 coordinate 108,882,429, forward strand.
TCATTTTATTTTATTAACAATTACAGGTACAATAGTTTGTTTTCAACATTAGTAAACCTGGTATTACTATCATGTGTGTATTTTTAAATAATATTTAAGTAATTTAAGAAAGTCGTTTTACGGAACCGTGTGCGAATTGTACATTTCTAATGAATTAAATTTAATTTATTTGTTAAAATAAACCACAAATTTATGTCTGTCGTAGTTATATTCCCAAGTAGACATAAATTGTAACGCTTGCTTACGTAAATTGCGAATATTACATACACTTATTTTTTTAAACACTTACAACCATGCATCGCAAAATATGCAATTAACTTCCTAAGTTTAGAATTTATTATGCTGGAGATTATTATGTATTGCAATTAAATACGTTTTAAGAAAAACAACTTTCAACAAAAACTTAATTAAAAGTGGAATGTGGAGAAATTACGACTTATCAACTTCTACTATGATACATCTCTGCAAATTTGAGTTTTTATATCCCATAGAGGAGTTTATTTGTTATGTTTTGATTGCTAAGGAAATGTATATTCCATAATAATCATGATTAGAAGTGAATATACGTACACAATATTGAGTTTGAGGATACGACAACTGTAAAAGAAATAATGTTTAATGAATTATAATTTAATCCTTGTGAAATTAAACCGTCTTTCTACAACATCCTGTAATAATAAGGATAGAGTATCAAGCTGGATGTATTAAGAATCTATATCTCTTATACAACATTTGATAGTTCTTAATGTTTTAAACTCTGCAGTGACTTACGAAAGATATTAATTGCGTTTCCTGTATTACTTCACTACACTATACAAATATAGTCTACTTTTAATCATTGTATGACAATTATTTATGATAACATTTGTAAGCTTTATAGCCGTTGATATATTGACAAAACAATGTAGCTTATAAATTATATTTATTGATGGCTTTATGTATTGTATAAATGACAGAAAAAAATGTATACAATACATTTATTGCACAACTATTTATAAAAATAAATTAGGGAAACTATATTTCAAATTGTTATTTGTATTTAACGACGCTCGTGTTAATTAGATCATTTTGCTTTGTTTTCAAAAATTAACACCTGGTCAAATATTTTTTTTCAGACGATGTTTATAATTTGTTTCTATTAGAAACTTAGAGGAAGACTTCACAAAGTAAACGAAAAGTGAGGAAAACCTTAAGCTTCGTATAAAGCCACGGCACTTTCAGGAAGCATCTTAAAACCATGGGGAGACTTGAAATGCAGAACAAATAATCAGCATCTAGATATTGAAAATGGGAAACATTATTAAGTAGAAGACAACTGATCTTCGGCGCAGATTCGACATTTAAAGAAACAAGCAACATAGCTAGGAAAATCCTGACCCAAGGGAATACACATATGCTAGTTAAGGAAATTTATGAAATATAAAATAAGTCTTTTAGACTGAAGTGTCTAGAGTGTAAACAAACTTCTACTTATAATAAAAACAATATACCGAATGATAGTCTTGTGTTACGATAAGCTGGAAGTCTAAGACCCAGTATCTAAATAATACCGTATTCCAAATTACTGAGCACGGTAGCTATCTAGTTTGGGAGTTGGATTAATGTACCTAAATACTTAGGAAGACACTCCATAATTATCACGCTCCACTAAATAATTATTTAATATTATGAGGTTGGGTTTAAATGTTAATTACTTTTTTTCTGGTTGAATATGACTCGAAATCATCCACTGGATGACGACTCTATAAGGCTTTTAATATGTAATATCAAATACGTCTATTTCAAACGCTTCCCAAGTGACGATCTCATATATGCCGATATGGCGTGCCAATTATATTTACATAAAATAAATTGTAATAACTCTTCGTCGATCTTTATATACTTCAATATTACAGTTTTAATGCAATGTACATGTTACATACAGGGATACAATTATAAGTTCTTAATGAACATACAGTAATTTCCCGTTATATGATGTAGGTGTAAGTTTCTTATAACTTTGGATGTAAAACAAAATATATGAAACTGTAACCTCTAGCTAATTACACGACTAAAACTTTTTCTTCCTTTACGATAATTCGAAGAGAAGGATGTACCTTAAATCACCGAATTAAATAAGACCAGTACTCAGTCTCAAACCTGTCCAGTTTGACATTCGTAATAATCTGTAAGCCAGGCGGATTTAAAATACTTATTGTAATTACTATACAATATGGAAAACTGTCTTGTTAAACTACTTTAATTTTTTTGATTTTATTTATTTATTTTTTAACACATCTTTGTATCATTTAGTATTTTACAACATTCAACAAAAGACAAATGATTAAAAAACAGACCACATAATTACACAAAAGAAGGGTAAATAGGAACAGTTTCAAAAATGCAGTTGTCGTCAACTGTACACATTACTTGCTGTTATTTTTAATTTCGTTAGTTCTAGGTAATGCACTTCTGAGGATGAGAACGTTCAAGTTGAAACGCGTTTATTTGTTTAAAGGATAGAATTCAATAAGGTATCTTCTGTGTTTTATTCATTGAAGGTATATCTTATCTTAAATCAAACTCAATGTATCATTTAAATACTACATTATGTCATTTATTTATTTGTTGTACAAGTAGTTAAACTCGTAATACAAAATATTACTGGTGTTAAGCAAAACCAATATAATAAATGCATCTGCAATTATAAATGAATTTTGAATATTCAAACTATTAGTCTAAGTAAAAAAACATAATCATAATTTTGTTGTAAGTTGATTTCAAGTATTATGTTTTGATATATTTTGCCCTTTTTAATGCACCACTGTAAACAAAAAAGAAAAGAAAAAAAAAGTTTACGAAATGGTTGGAAGTATTCAATCCAGACTCGTCTATCCAACAAAGCCCCTTCTCCTCCTTCACAACAAGTTTATGCTTTTAAATTATAATTGAATTTTTATTCACAGACACTCGTAGGCAGCCTCTATATTTCCTCGTTACATATCACTTATACGCTCACTAATAAATGTATATTATTATGGTTTCATAACATTTTTGGAAAACAAGCATTTAATTTTCCGTCACAACATTACGTATATATGCTAAAAGTTGTGAAATTATTGACAATTATCCATACTTTAGGTACCTATTTAAATTTATATAAGGTAATGTATTTAATCATTGATATATTTTTTACAGTGTATTCTACTACTATTACTTACTTTTTTATCTTTTGAGATTAAAAGATAGCAAATAAAAAATTGTATACAATGTAAAAACCATATATATATATATTTTCAAATTAATCTCTATGAAGAATCTTATCCTCCATAGAATATATTAGTCCTAAGTAAATTGATCTTAATTAAATATCTTATTTTAACCCAGATGTTATCATTAAGATTTTGTGTTAAAATGTGTATTTTCCCCACTTTAAATAACTTTAAAGGTGCAAGTACCTTTTATAATTTACGTGTTTTATTAGAAAATCTTGAGTAAGAAAAATGTATTTGTAATATTAATTATACAACAAATAATTTTAGAATGTAATGTAAAGCAAGATTTACTAAATAACACTTACGCATCTAGTTTACATATATATTCAAAGTTTTAATAAGAAAAGGATACTTTTAATAATTTGGTCAGTCTCGTCTGAGCTTACGAGCTAATTAGTGTGTAAGTTTCTATCAGTAAACGGCTATTGTAAACTCTTCTTATTCCTTAAAATTATGACTTTTATAACTCTTCTTCAGATCGACTTAACTATATTAACCTTTGTTTCACTTATTTAAGTTATATGTGTTTTGTGTAATATATCGATAAATATTTATGAAACAAAATAAATGCTTTGAATTAAAAACCTGCAATTGTACATAAAAAAACATAATATTACACAAAGCGGTTATTATTATAAAAGCTAATTTTCTAAATTATATTATTTATTAAAATATGATTAATTTTTATTAAAAAAATTGTCCATAAAAATGTTGTATATTTTACAATGAAAATTATTTAATTTTCCACGATGAATATTTATCCGAAGTTTAAACAACATAATGGATAATTGACCGAACATTTACATTGAATGTAAATTTTTCATTTAATAATAATGAGATAACTGCTACAATTCCTTAGTGTAAAATTGCACATTTAAGACCTTTGTATACAATTTCTTGGATCAATGTAAGGAGTTTATATCTACTATTCTAATATGTAAAACAAAATCAATTTTTATTTCAGAGACTTACGGACAATCTCTTGATATCTAGGTTATAGTCTTGAGTTTTAAAGTAGGACATCAAAATTAATGTACGATGAGGGTTAAGCGTAGCTCAAAGCCATATTGGTTCAGCTGGAAATTTTATTACCGATTAAATAAATTTACGATTACACCGAAGTACAACATTTACGTAACGGAACGTTTCATGATTTATTTAACTTAAATATATTTTGTTGATTTCCGTTTTCTTCTAATATTTACTAATTTCAATCTTATGACTCTTACATTATAGAATACATTTAATATTGTGTTTTATAAAACCAAACCCTATTTCATATCAAAGGACTTGAAAAATGATAATGTCATGGAATGATTAGCTTGAACTATTTTGTCCTCTCGAAAAATTATCAAGTCTACTTCCTTTATAATATAAAGTACATTGAAAACATTTTAAAAAAACTCATAAATTTATATTTAGTAACTGGTAGGTAATTTTCTAGTAGTATTAAATATTTTTCTCAGCCAAATTTTATTTATGTTTAAAATTGTACTCTGTGTTATTAATTAGGCCCCTTCACCCCTCCTTAACTTCTGTATGTAAATAAATTAATCAAATCATTTTAGGATCGTTACCTAGGTCAAGTGAAGTTTCTTTTATAGTAGCTCAGAAATTTTCCCATCTCTCTAAAATTGGTAATTTTGGGAGTACAGTTAATTTTGAAATGGATATGAATCTGACGTAGATTTAGTGTATTATGTACAATTATTATTGCCTTTAGTCAAATGCATTTAGTAGCACGGTAAATAACTAGTAGAAATAAAAGAAAATAGGTTGTGGATCTATGTTACTGACACAGAAGTCCTCACTATAATTATTAATATCCTATTTAAATTGCTTTACTATATATAAATTAATAATTAAAATATTTCAACTATTTTTGTCTTTAACGTTAATAATTAATTGTTTATTGAAACGTGAGTATTTTGGTATAGATTTAAAAAGAAGTTCATTGTTTATTATTATATCAGTAAGTACTTATTTTCAGTCACTGTTTTATTGTTCATGTATCTGATAGAAAAAAATCATTGAGTATTTACATGAGTATCATGAAAATATACAAAAAAAAACACATTTACATTGCTGAAGTTAGTTGTATTTTACTTAGTATATGTTTATTTCCTGTTGAATAATAAATACAGCATCTCAAACTTGTACGAGTGTATCGTTTACAGGTATTTGGTGAAACTCCATAATAACACTCATAAACCTTCCATTAACTATTATAGTTGTCAAGAATTCAAGATATTTTTAATAGATTAACAATAGGCATCATCAGACAATTCAATTTAAATAGAAATTTATAATTTACATGAGTAACAACTAAAAATGAATTCAAGAAAAATACAACATTGACATAATAATAATACCTAAGGAGTTAAGGGAGAGGCCAAGAGGAATATTCTGTGGTGAGTATGAATATAAACAATAAGCATTAGGAATGCAGATGGTTTCTAAATGGGAAATTTTATCCTACCAGCTAAGTAAAGCTATTATAAGCTTCTTAAATTGTTTAAGATTTAGCATCAGAAGTGTAATTTTGAACTTGGTTACTTTCAGACAAACACAATTTCACTAAGCTCTTTGGTGTTCTAAGTATTAACGTGTTGGTAAATAACTTACGTTATTACATTTTATATCATACAGTAATAATTTAATTCATATTGAACTTGATAATGTCGTTTCGGAGCAAATTTCAACTATAATCCCTCCGGAGACATTACGTTTCGTCGGAGGGCCGGCTCTAAAAGGATGGACTAGTGTAATAAACTTGTAAAAATAACAATAACTGTAATTGAGTAGTTTATATATATATATATATATATATATATATATATATATATATATATCTTTATTTTTCATTTTATGAGTTATATTGTAATTAGTTAAATGTATTAAATATATTAGAACGTAAAGTACAAATGTTTAAAAGAAATGATTTTTACCTGTAAAATAAAATAAACTGTTTAATAACAAAACATAGTTTAATGACAGAAATGAAATTAGTAATCAAAATAAACACAATAAATATTTTAATGAAATTCCATTTACCCGTTTCCACTTTCAAGCCTTCTTCATGACATTATGTAACCAGTAAAGCGTTATATTTTACATTAAAAGTACCTAAAATAAATAAAGTACCATCTTATAAATATAGTGTAATTTAAATGCACGACTCTCTGCCTCGTATATTTCGTCTTAATCGATTTAAGTACCATCGTTTGCCAAACGTGGTTTGCCTTCGTAACCATATACGTGATGTTACATTTGGGTCGAGAGAGTGTCCCAGGAAAAGGAAATGGTAATAATTTGGTTTAGACCGGTTGGTAAATAATCAGATTGGTTTAAAAAAGGTAAATATATTGTTTTACAATTTGAATCTTCTAGATCTTGTTCAGATCTATATGATGACAATCTGAAATCAAACGATGTTTTGTTTAGGTGCCTCTAGAATAACTGAGTTATTTAGAGATATTTGTTAAATTAATTATTGTAAGTTACGAATTTACACTGAATGCAAAGCAAATAACCTACATCCTGCTTTAGTGTAAAAGTTTCTTCATTTTATAAATCGAAATTCTTCATAAGGACACCAACTTATATAACAAGGACTATATCATAAATGGCGAAATTGAATTATTATTGTATAAACTAAATTTTATATGTATGACATGTACAACAAACTAACAAAAATGAGTGTTAAAGTAAAACAAAGACTACAGTTAAATGTAATAAATACTATAAAGTTTTACAACCCCGATACTCATTTTGAAACACCCGGTATATATATATACCGGGTGTTTCAAAATGAGTATCGGGGTTGTAAAACTTTATAGTATTTATTACATTTAACTTACACTCATAAATAACACGTCAAATGAGAGAGCCATACGGACAGTTTTTCCTACAAGTGTTCAATGTGAGCAGCATTCGTCACACGGCAGACATCGATTCGATAGCCGAGTTCGTCTCAAACCTTGATTGGTGTCTCTCTAGTAATTGTTGCAAGAACTGTTTCAATCCTGTTCTTAAGTCGGGTAGGTCAGCTAATAGCGGAGGTACATACTCATGATTCTTTATGTCCACTTAGCAGAAATATCGATTCGTCAATGAAGAAGACACGATCCAGAAAATCTTTATCGTCATGCAGAAACATATCGGTTGGCACATAAACCGTAGTCTATAGGTTTTAGAGCTTGTAACAACTGCAAACGATAAAGACGTAGTTGTAAGCGTCTCCAACACTCTCCACACAAACGTCACTGGAATTGATAGTTCACGACTAGCTTTCCGAAATGAATTCTTTGGGCTACGCGTGAAAGACTCTCTCACTCCTTCAACACTTTCTTCTTGGTCGCCTTGTACTCTTCCCTTTGCAAAGCCCTTTGCATAGCCACCGGTATCGGTGTCTTCAACTGATATACCGTATACGGATGTTATTATCACTTGGAGGAATAAATTTGAATTTAATACGGAACGCACGTTGCACTGTAACTACAGAATCAGTCCTTGCAAACTATAAACACAAAAATATTTATGTTTACTAGTCGCCATATTTGCTACTAGCACTTTCTATCGGAAACGGTGCATGCGCACAGGTGTACCAACAAAACTTTTTAAGTAGCTCTTTCATTTATTGTATTAATTATAATTGTAAGTTAAATGTAATAAATATTACAAAGCCTTCAAACCCCGATATTCTGTTTAAAACACCCGGTATTATAGTGTAATTATTTAATACATAGGCGGCCAAGAAAACAACGACGTCACTTTAATAATGGAATCATAATAATTATCACTTAATTAAAAACAAAACCACATTAGTTCGATATTATTATCATTAGGATCTTAATATGACACAAATAATTGTTTGCTTTATGTAAATACTTTAAAATACAGAAATTGTATTTAATCTTAACTTAAGACAACTACATAATTATTTTTAAATTCTATTAACGGTCTATCGTATAGCTGGTAAACAAATAGATGGTCCTTAAGATTCTACTACAAATTACTAAAGTTATTTTGTTAAATATAAAGCATATTTGTTTAAATTTGTGTTGGTTCTAAATAATATCCTATACGCCTGTACACAAAGCTCGTTCTTTGATAATAACACATTGTAGGACTCATAGATAGGAGGACCTGTTGGTCGTTTCACATAATATAGCAGTTTTTTGTGACCGTACCCGTCAGCCATTTTTGTAGTGAATCTTGACATAACTCAAGGCTGCAGTTACAGTAAGTTTCATTATTGTCTGCATTAGTATTATTATTATCGATTATGGATACTTATTTAATATAATTGTAAGTGTCGCTACGTAGGGGGAGGGTCAATTAGCGAAACTTGACTTCTGGCGTGAACCGTGATTTTGCTAACAGCAGAGCTGTCACTTGATCATTGTTATTTATTTGTTGAAATTCTTATAAATTATAATAATAGTAATACATTACAATGTTAATGTCTGCATTGATTATAATTATAAAAATTCACAACTAAAGCAAGAGACAAGTAATTTGGTATATATTCCAAACTCAAAATAAATATAATTAATGGGTACATCTTATTACAGCTAGCTGTGTCCAGACTTGTGTGAATGATTAATGGTGTGAATATTAATCTACAGTTCTATAAAATCATTTGTATTAATTTACAAAAGTGTTTCATCAAGGGCGTTGAGTGAAATTATTTAAATCTAATCACGACGTTGTGGCGGATGCGTTATTGATTAAGTGTTCGTGAAAGGAAAGACTGGGATGACACTCTATATTTGATTTACAAAAGTGTTTCATCAAGGGCGTTGAGTGAAATTATTTAAATCTAATCACGACGTTGTGGCCGATGCGTTATTGATTTAGTGTTCGTGAAAGGAAAGACTGGGATGACACTCTATATTTGATTTACAAAAGTGTTTCATCAAGGGCGTTGAGTGGAATTATTTAAATCTAATCACAACGTTGTGGCCGATGCGTTATTGATTTAGTGTTCGTGAAAGGAAAGACTGGGATGACACTCTATATTTGATTTACAAAAGTGTTTCATCAAGGGCGTTGAGTGAAATTATTTAAATCTAATCACGACGTTGTGGCGGATGCGTTATTGATTAAGTGTTCGTGAAAGGAAAGACTGGGATGACACTCTATATTTGATTTACAAAAGTGTTTCATCAAGGGCGTTGAGTGAAATTATTTAAATCTAATCACGACGTTGTGGCCGATGCGTTATTGATTTAGTGTTCGTGAAAGGAAAGACTGGGATGACACTCTATATTTGATTTACAAAAGTGTTTCATCAAGGGCGTTGAGTGGAATTATTTAAATCTAATCACAACGTTGTGGCCGATGCGTTATTGATTTAGTGTTCGTGAAAGGAAAGACTGGGATGACACTCTATATTTGATTTACAAAAGTGTTTCATCAAGGGCGTTGAGTGAAATTATTTAAATCTAATCACGACGTTGTGGCGGATGCGTTATTGATTAAGTGTTCGTGAAAGGAAAGACTGGGATGACACTCTATATTTGATTTACAAAAGTGTTTCATCAAGGGCGTTGAGTGAAATTATTTAAATCTAATCACGACGTTGTGGCCGATGCGTTATTGATTTAGTGTTCGTGAAAGGAAAGACTGGGATGACACTCTATATTTGATTTACTAAAGTGTTTCATCAAGGGCGTTGAGTGAAATTATTTAAATCTAATCACGACGTTGTGGCGGATGCGTTATTGATTTAGTGTTCGTGAAAGGAAAGACTGGGATGACACTCTATATTTGATTTACAAAAGTGTTTCATCAAGGGCGTTGAGTGAAATTATTTAAATCTAATCACGACGTTGTGGCGGATGCGTTATTGATTAAGTGTTCGTGAAAGGAAAGACTGGGATGACACTCTATATTTGATTTACAAAAGTGTTTCATCAAGGGCGTTGAGTGAAATTATTTAAATCTAATCACGACGTTGTGGCCGATGCGTTATTGATTAAGTGTTCGTGAAAGGAAAGACTGGGATGACACTCTATATTTGATTTACAAAAGTGTTTCATCAAGGGCGTTGAGTGAAATTATTTAAATCTAATCACGACGTTGTGGCCGATGCGTTATTGATTTAGTGTTCGTGAAAGGAAAGACTGGGATGACACTCTATATTTGATTTACAAAAGTGTTTCATCAAGGGCGTTGAGTGAAATTATTTAAATCTGATCACGACGTTGTGGCGGATGCGTTATTGATTTAGTGTTCGTGAAAGGAATGACTGGGATGACACTCAAAATTTGATTTACAAAAGTGTTTCATCAAGGGCGTTGAGTGAAATTATTTAAATCTAATCACGACGTTGTGGCCGATGCGTTATTGATTTAGTGTTCGTGAAAGGAAAGACTGGGATAACACTCAATATTTGAGTTACAAAAGTGTTTCATCAAGGGCGTTGAGTGAAATTATTTAAATCAAATCACGACGTAGTGGCCGATGCGTTATTGATTTAGTGTTCGTGAAAGGAAAGACTGGGATGACACTCTATATTTGATTTACAAAAGTGTTTCATCAAGGGCGTTGAGTGAAATTATTTAAATCTAATCACGACGTTGTGGCCGATGCGTTATTGATTAAGTGTTCGTGAAAGGAAAGACTGGGATGACACTCTATATTTGATTTACAAAAGTGTTTCATCAAGGGCGTTGAGTGAAATTATTTAAATCTAATCACGACGTTGTGGCCGATGCGTTATTGATTTAGTGTTCGTGAAAGGAAAGACTGGGATGACACTCTATATTTGATTTACAAAAGTGTTTCATCAAGGGCGTTGAGTGAAATTATTTAAATCTGATCACGACGTTGTGGCGGATGCGTTATTGATTTAGTGTTCGTGAAAGGAATGACTGGGATGACACTCAAAATTTGATTTACAAAAGTGTTTCATCAAGGGCGTTGAGTGAAATTATTTAAATCTAATCACGACGTTGTGGCCGATGCGTTATTGATTTAGTGTTCGTGAAAGGAAAGACTGGGATAACACTCAATATTTGAGTTACAAAAGTGTTTCATCAAGGGCGTTGAGTGAAATTATTTAAATCAAATCACGACGTAGTGGCCGATGCGTTATTGATTTAGTGTTCGTGAAAGGAAAGACTGGGATGACACTCTATATTTGATTTACAAATGTGTTTCATCAAGGGCGTTGAGTGGAATTATTTAAATCTAATCACGACGTTGTGGCCGATGCGTTATTGATTTAGTGTTCGTGAAAGGAATGACTGGGATGACACTCAAAATTTGATTTACAAAAGTGTTTCATCAAGGGCGTTGAGTGAAATTATTTAAATCTAATCACGACGTTGTGGCCGATGCGTTATTGATTTAGTGTTCGTGAAAGGAAAGACTGGGATGACACTCTATATTTGATTTACAAAAGTGTTTCATCAAGGGCGTTGAGTGAAATTATTTAAATCTAATCACGACGTTGTGGCGGATGCGTTATTGATTAAGTGTTCGTGAAAGGAAAGACTGGGATGACACTCTATATTTATTTACAAAAGTGTTTCATCAAGGGCGTTGAGTGAAATTATTTAAATCTAATCACGACGTTGTGGCGGATGCGTTATTGATTTAGTGTTCGTGAAAGGAAAGACTGGGATGACACTCAATATTTGAGTTACAAAAGTGTTTCATCAAGGGCGTTGAGTGAAATTATTTAAATCTAATCACAACGTTGTGGCCGATGCGTTATTGATTTAGTGTTCGTGAAAGGAAAGACTGGAATGACACTCTATATTTGATTTACTAAAGTGTTTCATCAAGGGCGTTGAGTGAAATTATTTAAATCTAATCACAACGTTGTGGCCGATGCGTTATTGATTTAGTGTTCGTGAAAGGAAAGACTGGGATAACACTCAATATTTGAGTTACAAAAGTGTTTCATCAAGGGCGTTGAGTGAAATTATTTAAATCTAATCACGACGTAGTGGCCGATGCGTTATTGATTTAGTGTTCGTGAAAGGAAAGACTGGGATGACACTCTATATTTGATTTACAAAAGTGTTTCATCAAGGGCGTTGAGTGGAATTATTTAAATCTAATCACGACGTTGTGGCCGATGCGTTATTGATTTAGTGTTCGTGAAAGGAATGACTGGGATGACACTCAAAATTTGATTTACAAAAGTGTTTCATCAAGGGCGTTGAGTGAAATTATTTAAATCTAATCACGACGTTGTGGCCGATGCGTTATTGATTTAGTGTTCGTGAAAGGAAAGACTGGGATGACACTCTATATTTGATTTACAAAAGTGTTTCATCAAGGGCGTTGAGTGAAATTATTTAAATCTAATCACGACGTTGTGGTAGATGCGTTATTGATTTAGTGTTCGTGAAAGGAAAGACTGGGATGACACTCAATATTTGAGTTACAAAAGTGTTTCATCAAGGGCGTTGAGTGAAATTATTTAAATCTAATCACAACGTTGTGGCCGATGCGTTATTGATTTAGTGTTCGTGAAAGGAAAGACTGGAATGACACTCTATATTTGATTTACTAAAGTGTTTCATCAAGGGCGTTGAGTGAAATTATTTAAATCTAATCACAACGTTGTGGCCGATGCGTTATTGATTTAGTGTTCGTGAAAGGAAAGACTGGAATGACACTCTATATTTGATTTACTAAAGTGTTTCATCAAGGGCGTTGAGTGAAATTATTTAAATCTAATCACGACGTTGTGGCCGATGCGTTATTGATTTAGTGTTCGTGAAAGGAAAGACTGGAATGACACTCTATATTTGATTTACTAAAGTGTTTCATCAAGGGCGTTGAGTGAAATTATTTAAATCTAATCACAACGTTGTGGCCGATGCGTTATTGATTTAGTGTTCGTGAAAGGAAAGACTGGAATGACACTCTATATTTGATTTACTAAAGTGTTTCATCAAGGGCGTTGAGTGAAATTATTTAAATCTAATCACAACGTTGTGGCCGATGCGTTATTGATTTAGTGTTCGTGAAAGGAAAGACTGGAATGACACTCTATATTTGATTTACTAAAGTGTTTCATCAAGGGCGTTGAGTGAAATTATTTAAATCTAATCACGACGTTGTGGCCGATGCGTTATTGATTTAGTGTTCGTGAAAGGAAAGACTGGGATGACACTCAATATTTGATTTACGAAAACAAACGCATGAAATACTTTAAAATGCCTCCAACATCTAAATACAGTATATGATACAATTTTGTCAAAGAGTTAATGTGTTTACTGTTGCCACCATTAAAAATAAAAACTTTTTTTTATATATTGTTGTATGATAAAACTATTTTTTACATTATAGTAACTCAATTGCTAATCACAATGAGGACTAATTTATTTTCGTGCTTTTATTACATGTACATGTACACAAGAAAAGAAGGTTTGTGGTTAAAGGTTATTGGAATTGTAACAGCTGAAAATGATGAGTTCGCTGAAATTTTGTATTGAAAAAATAAACTACAGTACTTAGTTTGCAATATTGTCATTTTATCATTTAGTGGATATCATACAGGTATTTTCATCACTGGAAATTTAAATATAGCGACAAAATGTATTAATCTAATCTTTTACATTTATGAGGTTCAGTAATAATAACTATGTTTAAATAAATAATTATGGTAATCTTTAAATTTATTTTTATTTAAATTTTCATTATGTAAATAATTTTTTAAAGAGTCCAATACTATCTATTCATAAAGTTTTACTAAGTAGAAAGACCTAAACTAAAAATACTCCTGGTGAATTTAAAATATTACACTGGCTTTGGGAAGTGTATTTAATACCACTAACATGTGACTTATGAGATACGCTAGCCAAAGCATAGTTAGAGCATCTGTGGAAACCTTGGGTAAATCCTTTAATCGCCCTCCTTAACTGTTTGCTGTAGATTTATTGCAGATACAGGATTAGTAGAGAATGGACCTACTGAAGCTGAAATATTGATATTATACAGTGTAAGGATTCTAAAAGTGTAAAGTTCAAGTATTGCTTGGTTTTTTAACAATATATGAACGGTCAAAAATATATGTTTAAGAGTATTAATCAACAATTTTACTAAAGTTTAAGTATTTATACCTAAAATATTGCATAATTTTATTTTAAAAGAAACCTTCTCAAAACGACATATTTTGCATATGCCAAAAAATAATAATAAATTCAGAGCAGAGTTCATATACAATGAATACCTTACCAAATAAAATTTTCTTGATAAAAATAAAACATATACATAAAAATTCACACTTAGATATATACCAGATTCCCAAGTAAATCCTACTAAGATTAACAACTGATTAATTGATACAAATTGTCTCTTGTTAGGAAATTCAAAATGTGAATGTTTCTTTTTAAATTTATGAAAAATTTGTTTTATTTCTTACAGTAATTTATAAAATTATGAATGTTTTTATATATTTTTAAAACATACTGAAAATACTTCCACAAATTTCTTATATTTTGACATGTATTTAATTCATTATACAACTTCTGTCACAATATTTAATCTTAATAAAGTGCAGATCGTGGCTCGTTTTTGTTTGCATTACGTAACGGATATAAATATATTAAACCAAACTAAATCTATACATTGTATTACGATAATTAGTTCTGTTGGTTTTAACATTTTTCAAATTGTAATAGAAATGTCAGACTACCAAGGGACATGTTACAAATATAAGAGCCGTACATTTACAATATTATATAAACACGACTCTACGAGAACCATTATTTACGAGTGACAAAACATTAACTGAATTTGTGTTTATTTAAATATGATGATACCAGAGTGCCATCGCGAAAGATATACTGATAACAGATCAGCTCTTAAGTAGATTCCCAATTGAAAATGAAATTGGAGGTTTGGCAGAATGAATGATAACGATCTATAATAAAACAATTTGAAGAAAACATATTTTTTAAGAAATATATAGAATGGCCTACAGGAGTGACTTTTATAATAGGGTAAACGACCTCAGGTTCTATGTAGAAATACAAAAATACGATTATATTTATTAAAAGTAGAACAGAACAAATGAATAACTAGTTTGTTGTATAGGAAAGTTGTATGTCTATATTTTTATAAGAATAGATTAGATTTAAGGTTATTATTTATTCGCTAATAATACTTATTTACAGCGACTATTTTCAGAGATACTTAGGTTTTCTATTACATTCCAAGTACTGCAAAATGAAAAGAATTGGTGTATGGAAAGAAATTCCAAATCCTTGATTACTTTAAGTGTGTCAGGATCCGTAGGTGTTCAAGTGAGACCTGTTCGCAGAGATGAAAAAGAAGTAGGTAACACAACACAACACAACACAACATGTAGAAACATGTAGATACTGGTAAGATACCTCAGAATTACCAATTCCATTAGCCCCTTAGAGATTAAACACAAAATGTTTAATTTCTAACTATGTCTTAACTTAAATTTTATAAAATAATTTACTTCAAAATCCTAAGATCACTTTTTAATAAAAAGTTTTATACACAACCGCAGAGGTTAGTTAATATATATTATTATACTCAATTATTCTCTAAAAATACTAAAGAAAACTCAAATTGATGTAAAACCAATTTCTTAATCTAGATTCATCTACTATTATTTAATGCACTTTTAGTAAAAATAACTTAATCTAATTGTTTTTTAAATAGCTAAAGATTTACCAATATTCTCCTTCTGAATATATTCTCATATTCAAACCAAATTTATGAAATAGATATTATGTTTGTCTGTGTAGACAAGTATTGGACTTATGTAGTGTTTGTATCAGAGAGACTGAATGCCTATAATTATGTTTCAGCTAGGTTATGTTCGGAGGGAGATAAGCCTATATCGTAGTCTTGAACTAATTTATATACAAAACAAATAAAATAAAATGCTCTAATACAAAACTATCTACACAGAATACTTTTGATATTTTATACATATTGGATTATCAAGACAGCCTCCCTAAATATTTGTCACTAACTAGAGTACTTTTAGCACATCCATTCCTTGTAACTTGGCAGTACACTGCTTTATTATTTATATTAAAATACAAATTATGACCAAAGTAGATGTTTTTAAAGGTATTGCGAGACACTAAATCGTTTTCATCAATGTTTTCATACAATATAACAAAATAATGCAAATTTGGAAGTTCGTAAAAATGTTGAAAAAAATATGAATGGTAACAAATATGCGAGAGATATTTACTGCTGCGTACCACGTCTTATATACAAACATCCAAATTTCGAAATATTATATAGTTCGAATGCATCCAGAGACGGAAACGAATAGGGGAATGGTGTCTACCCTGAACATTCATAATATATAAATAAAATTTTTTTAAATTTTAAACAAACAGTAAAATTGTAATTTGGGTATGTTGGACTGAGTTGGGTAATTTTTAATGATTCCCATTTCGCCAATCTGTTAAAATGTATAGAAACACAATAAATTGTGCTAGGTTCATTTTAAGTGTTGGATCATTCACATCATTCTAGAAAGGCACGAAGAGACGGAGAGAGAATTTGGGATCCCTATAATTGGTCCAGCTTGGCGAATTGGGGATTCCTAATTGGTATTGCTTGGCAAATTGGGGATTCCTTAACTTTTCCAGCTAGATGAATTGAGGATCCTTAAAATTTGCTCTACTAAACCCAACGCATATCAGACTACATTTTTAGGATTTCGTTTTAAAACTTCAAAAGTCACCCTATTTTTAGTTTTCTGCTCTTACCCCAATTAAGATTTCCCATTTTTTTTTAATGCATTTTGACCGTTAGCCCCAAATGTTTTAAGTCTTTTCTTTAAACAAATCAATATTCTGGAAATACAATTACGGGTTGCTCTTATTTTGATTTGTTAAGAAACAGTTAGTCGATGCAATTAAATATTAATATTTCCAAAGTAGTATGCAATTATTACGTTATATTTGTTCACGAAATTACCAATTAAATACAAAAATGCTAAATTTAGTGAGAAATATTTTAGGAAAATGGATAATTAAAAATGGAATCAGAATTTATACAGTTTTGAAGATACATACCCAAGCAACATATATGGGGTAAACTTATAACTTGAACACCCCCTTATTAATTCGATACGAAATGCGTAAACGCCAAAATAGATCATTGGTTTATAAAATTAATTATACGAAATATGAATAATGGAAGTAGCGTACTTCAAATAAAATGTTTTAAAGAAACGGTCACTTCTGAAAACTTTACAATTGATTTTTCTTCAATCAACTCCTTTCTATTTATGTGCAATAATTTGTTGTTTTTATTATACGAAATACGAATAAAGGAAGTAGTGTACTTCAAATAAAATGTTTTAAAGAAACAGTCACTTCTGAAAACATTCCAATTGATTTTTCTTCAATCAACTCCTTTCTATTTATGTGCAATTATTTGTTGTTTTATCATAAACATACTCAAAGGTGCACTAATGGCAATTTACACAAAATAAATTTAATTTTGTATCTTATGATAATGGTATCTTGCGTCAATAATGATTTCTGGTTTTTTCATTACTAATAATTATTTTATATCATAATATTGTCAATAGTAATGGGACTGAAATAAGTACGTCTTGATAAGTTAAGTGTTTGCTTGGAATGACCACGACTATTCAGATCTAGGCGAGTAAACAAAACTAAATTATATGGAAAAAAAGTTTCCTTGATTGGTTGTTTATCAGATCTTGTTAGATTAATATTTTGTTATTTTGTTTGTGTGAATAAGTTCTAAATCATAACAAAGTGTTTGATTACAGACATGAATAAATAACTGCTTATATTTATTGAAATCGGTAATTCATTTCAAATTTATTCTTGGACACTCAAAGACAAGAGTTATGAATGTGTTTGTTTGTGATAAAACTGTACTTTATATCTATTTTTTAATAATCGAAGCAAATAAGATTATTCGAAATAATTTTAATTTAGCAATAAATTTGTGTAATCATTTATTTTAATGGAATGTATCATTTTTAATCAAATATGATGTTCTTAACTAAATTAAATTCAGAGAAACATCGTATTACAAAATTTTCCAGTTTTTACATAGACACAGAGATTGTAGTAAAGGTAATTACGTGAAGCTTTCATTTCTACATTGATCAATTAGAGAAATTAGATTGTTCTGTTCACTATTCGGAGTTGCACTCTCAGTATTGATAAATATTTACTTAGCACACAGATTGTAACACAAACTAATTGGGAAATAGCATACACACAATACAATCACAGAACATGTCAGATTCATCACGCACAGTTTTAACATATGATTCTTGGAAACTCTAAATCTCCATAAAGATTTCAGTAAATTGAGAACAAGTAAATTGTGCAAAAACATTGTACACATTATTTCAGTAATCCATCTCTAAAAAAATATGAAACGTAATAAAAATTATCGTCACCAATAACGACAGTTTGGTAGTAGTTTATCAAGAAGTGGAAATCAACAAGACGATCTCTTTTGAAAAAAAAATACTAATATGCTCAAATACAGCCCAGGGCTTGTATACCATATATACATATATACCATATCACATCACCAGTGTAATGTGTATTTAATTAATATCATGGATTTATTTTCGGCGAATAAAGTTTATTTGTTTGTCTTTGCCATTTACTCCTATCTTTATTAAATTACTATGTTCATGTAAAAACTTCTTTTCAAAATATCTACTAAAAAGATTTTTTTAATTTTTTTAATTCTAAGAGTAACTGTTAATAAAGTTAAAAACACAAAAAATACCTGTATAAAAAAACTAATAATCAACTCAAATAAAATTTTTGATTTGGCACCAAATAATATCTTTGTTTATTAAAATTTTTAATGACTTATAGTTTAAAGTATACTGTGAAATTTATGGATTAAAATATAAAAAATAAATAATGTTCAACTGATATTAAATCTACTGCGATAAACAATATATAATATATTATATCCTGAGATCATTACAAACGAGGATTTAAGGAGAGAAACAGGTCAAATTTGGGTCAAACTGCAGATTCGAGAGAGGAAGTGGAGGTGGTTAGGACTTACACTGAGGAAGCCAGACGGAACTATTGAGAAAGAGGCCCTAGATTGGAACCCGCAAGGTGTCAGAAGAAGAGGTCGAACCCGAGAAACCTGGAAGAGGACCGTTATTAAAGAAGCAAAAAAGGTTAATACGACTTGGAGAGAAGTGAAGGCACTTGCTGGAGACAGGGACAGATGGAAAGCTCTTCTGGACGCCCTATGCTCCAATAGGAGATAAAAGGAAATAAGTCAAGTCAAGTCAATATACTATATGTATATATATATATAATATAATTATATTGTAAATATTTTGTCGTCTTACATCAAAAACATTGTACAGTTCTTCCAACAGCAGTACAAATAACACGAACAGCAAAATTAGCCAATTGGTCGATGGACCAGCGTAAACTCAACCTGTTAAAATTTGGAAAGAAAAAGATATACCACGATGTCATCTTGTGGCTGGAAGTTGTTCAGCATGATATATTATGTAACGACAAGAACTCTCTAATATATTATGAACTATTTGTAGAGATATACGAAACCTCACAAACATTATATTTATATAATATTTTGATAGAATGAAAGGTAAAAGAGAAAAATGGAGAATATAAAAACAAATATTGAATATATAAATGTCATCCATTAGATAACAGCTGCGTCTAAACTGTAAAGACAAAATAGGCGATAGGTTACCCGAAGGTTGCATTTCCGCCATTTATTAATTTCTTAATAACGGAATTAGATTATGGTTAATAGTTTTGTTAGATGCTCTAAAGTACATAAATAAATGATGATATACCTTCTATTGTAAAACAAGAATATACGATTAATAACAATTGTATATAGAAGACCTTGTGTTTCATGTAAAATCTGCGTATTCCGCCATCCTTTTTTGTATAACTGAAAATTAGGAAATATCTCGTATTCAAAAATAACACGTATTTTTGTAATTGTATAGTGTTTAGGACATTGTATTGGTTAGAAGATAAATTGTAAATTAATTGCCGAATCATTTATCAAATAATGAAATATGTCCACAATATTCCCTTTAATTTAAACAAGAAGATTTTTATAGCACTAAACCCTCTATCTAACTTTAGTTCCAAATATACATACTTGTTTGTTTTAAACGTGAGTAATCGTAAAGATCTTAGGATGACAACCTTATCACTGATACGTCGCTTTTTTAAATTGAAGATATTATTGTGGAAAATGTTTTTAATTTAGTGGTAGATATGTTGTTGGTTAATGAAGTTTCAAGTCAGTGGAACTGACCTGAATAATGTTTCTTTCAAACAAGAAAATATGTCATTCTTTGTTTCTAACAAGTACTTTCATAACAATTGAATCTCATTATTTTATACTGCTTGAAAAAAGTTTTAAGTTATGTACATTCAAGAAGATTTTGAGTTACTCAAACGTATAAATTAAGTTTCATTAGAAAAAAGCGTAAGTGTTTATTATTACGTTTTTCTCATGATATAACAATACTCAATTCTTGGAATTAAATAATAGGTATTCCTATTACCAAGAAGCTAAAAAATGACATCAATTTTTGTACAACTTTTGTACATTCAATTTTCGGAAAAAAACAAAAACTTATACTTATGTTTGTTAAAGAAACTACTTTCTTTGCAAATACCTGACACATAGTATTATGTTGCATTCGATGTTACATCGAGTTTAGATAAATATCTAAAATCTAAATCTTCAGCTAGAAATTATAAATGATTTGGGATTAAGTAAAATTTTTAATTGTCAGTTACAATCGAATGTATTATAATTGTGAATAAATGCTAAAGATGACTTTTTTATCTGCTGGTATAAAACTACAAATGGGAATTTATGGATTAGTAAAATTAGGACGTATACAGTAGTAAGTTTTTTTTGTTTTGTTTTGTTTTTTTCAGTGGAAATGCAACTGTAGTATATAAAAGTAGAACTTAGGTTGGAACACTCCATATTTATTTGTTACGGGTCGTTAACGTCAAGGGTTGAGGGAAATACTCACGCATCACGCTCTGTTTGCTAAATTACGGAAGTTTTCTTTTTAGTACAGCCAACTTCCACTCAAATGTAATGACAAGGAAAACATAAGTTCCAATCTACTTTAGTTCAACAAATGGTGATTGATTGTTATAATACGACCTTCCTTTCGTGATGGATGCAATAATAGTTGTATTTTTTCCTTACAATACTGGTTCAGCACCGTAAATGTTTGAACCACCCTAAAGTTGATTGTATGGAATCAGACCACTAACTAACGATCAAACAATACACTAATATGAAGCATTTATTTTACATGACGTTCAAGTTTGATTTATTTAAGTTGTTAAATTCTGGATTATTGTCATATCAAATAATGGAAACATATAAATGTTTTTCTGTTAGTGTATTGATTGTTAAACCTATTATAACTTTTAAAAAACGATTTAAATATAGGTTTTAATTTTGTATATTTTATAAGCTATATCAATTTCGTTTAAATTTAGATATAAAGCTAAAACCTAATTCTTAAACCAATCTTCAAAACGCAAATGAAGGAAAATTAGTATTATTGATTAAATGACAAAAACATGAATTGAACTTCGGCCGTAGTAATTTTGATTGAGATAATGGTGTATGTGTGTGTGTGTGTATATAAATATATATATATATATATATATATATATATATATATATATATATATGTGTGTGTGTGTGTGTGTGTGTGTGTGTGTGTGTGTGTGTGTGTGTGTGTGTGTGTAACACATATTTTAGAATAAAATACAATAGTTATTAATATGGGAAACCCTCTGTACTAAATTAGCTTTCTTAGAAATACATATAAATAGCTTTATTTATATGTATGTAAAGCATCGTAAATGAAAAAGTGTGTCTTTTTTTTCAATTACCTTATTTTCTTTGATTATTAAATTGTAGATATAAAGTACAGATGTAACACAAACAAAAACCGCACTTCGATTGCTCTGCTGTTCTTTCTTAGGGTAGTGCACAATGATGTGAAAATGAAATGACTCATATACTGTTTGTTTTTCAATCTCTTCTATATAGTTGACGGGAATTACGTGACTAAATTTGATTCATGTAAAGTTTTTTAATAACCACGGTCTAGACTAGTTCTAATGTAAGTTACACCAAAATGTTTTTACGTGGTCCTTAAAAATTTGTACTTAGTCCGGGTCATTATATTTCACATTTTTACTAAAATTAAAAAGAAATCAGTAGAGCTGCTTTTAAAAATTTATATTTTTTAGCAAGTTTTATATCTGATATAGTCGATTTCGCCGATGACTCACAAATTGGCATATTATGTTTTAGAAGATTGGTTTAGATAATTACAAGCTTCGTGTAAGGAAACTTTAATTATATATTAAAGCCAATGTAAAGGAAATTTGAAGTTTGGTTTTATTTTTTTAGTATCTTTTCTCAAGAGTTGAGTCTTAGAAATATATCTTTAAATAAAGCTTAATTGTACCAAGTTATTAAATTTAATCCAAATCGGCTAATTGTTTATGTTCTACAATATATCACAAACGATCTACTACGGTCAGACACCTAACAAAAATAAGTTTATGAGTTAACAGGACTAAAATTTACGTAAATCCACACACAAAATGAATTTTTAATTTTATTTCATGATGAAACTTATCCTTTATTATGAAAATATGGAAAAATAAAATTAATAACTTGTATTTGTTCTCGACCAATCAAGGGCACATGTTTTCAACATCTATAATGTCAACATTTTAAACGTTCTATAGGTTACTTACTTCCAACGTCAAGACACATATAAACGTTGCCAGTCTATCTTTAAATGTTTACAGACTGAACACGTCCCCAGTGTTAAGTTCAACACGACACGAACACACGGTCTTAAGGTGTATATTACTACTGTGGGCAATGTATAAAAGAACGAACTTATAGTAAACTCAGACACTTTATTGTAAATATAAAGCTTAATAATAAGCGATAATTTTAATTATATTTATTTCATCTTGTTATTATTTTACAAAAATTCTATCCCTATAATATTACAGGTTAAATAAAATATATATTTGTAGATCCAGCTCATATACTTGGTAATGATTTCTAAGGGGGAAACTTTTATTTTTTTTATTCTTTCATTAGAAAACAGAAAAAATATATATATTTTTTAAATTCAATTATTCTCAAATTCACCATATTACCTTTGAAATTTACTACTCCCTACTTCTAAAACAACATTTCTAGTATAACATCAATTCAGCAAATAAATTTATATGGTAATTTAAATTGAGAAATAATTTTTTTGACCATCGTTTATGTAATGAAACATAAATGAAATGGAATTATTGGTGAAAACACACTGCCTAAAATAGTCAATATAACGCGTAGGCCTATCAGACAATTTCAATAGATCACATTACAAATACCTGAGAATTTATTTAAAATATAATATTATATATGTGTTAAAGATATACTTTTGTGTTTAAAGTATCAATAAGAATTGTAACCATAAAAAGGTTATTTGTAAGTAATTGGATAAATAGCTAACTGCTCAACGCTAATCATCGCCGATGTATGAAATCTAACTGGTAACTACTGAAAAAATAATATACTGATTTTGATGGAAATATAGCCTATATATTTATTCAAAGTGGTAAACGTAAATTGTAAATATTAAAAGTTGAGCTTGACGTATGAGGAATATTATACAGTATAACAAACACACAGAACAAAATTCTCACAAAAAATACGCCTAAGTATCAGACGCGTTTCAACGACAAGGTCGTCCTCTTCAGTGATAAACGCGGTACACCAATCAAACTATAACTAAATGTAAAATGTATAACAGTGAATTATAAAGTGGCGGACATAGATGTTTACTGACATTGCAAGAGAATTAATTTGAAAATATTAATTTTAACAAAGTAGTAATTCATGTAAAACACTCGTTAATTAAAATCAATGTTTGGCTGATATATTTACCTAAATAATAATTCCAAATATTATGGATATATATATATATATAGTAAGATAATAAAATACATCTCTACTTTTATTTGTACGACCCTCTTTGATAAACCTTGGCAATAAATTTCATACATTTTATAAAAATACAAAATTTAATTGAAAGAAACGAGCTATTCATGTCTTGAATCAAAACATTACAATTTACAATTAATTGACAAATTTACATGCAGAGAGCTAGTGTCAAATTTTCAAATCAGAAAATCGAACTAATAACTTGGTATTATGCTGGTAATTAATGCTTAACCACAAGTGCGTCATAGAACGATATTGAAATTGCTATTTTGTGTAAAATAAATTGGATATTATAATAGCAATTTGGAAGTTTGTTACAACCACAAATAAAATATCGTTTTGCAAGCAGGAGTGGTGTGTTATCAGCTAAACAGAATCATCAATAGATGTTAAATTTCAATCAATTCACATTGTGTTCTATAAATAATTTAATCCGCGGTACATGTAGATAAAAAATTCGAAATTTCACATTATTGTTTCATAATATATACAGATTTAACTCTTTTTTTCCTTTTTCTTAAACTATGTTTATAAATTTTATTTTGTTGCTAGGTTTTCCTTAATAATTTTGGTTAATTGATTTAACAATAATAACGGATAAAAGAGGGACTTCTGCATGAAATATGAGGTGATAACTTTAATTATGTGAATAATATAAATAATGAAGATTCAATTTTATACTACCGTTTTATACTACTATACGTTCAGTACACTCTCCGAAAATTAAATTTTGTGATTGACAGGATTTACTTAAAACTAGTTATTTTCAAAAAAAAAACACTAAAATTTCACGACGATCATATGTAATTATCATACTAGAATTTGTAAAAAAAGGATGAGAAGAGGAGATATTGGGGAGCGTAAATAGGCGGCTTATCAAAGTACTCTTAGAAAAACGGGCATTTGTAACTGAGTGGTAACAGCTGATGTAGTTATTACTTAATCACAAGTACTTTGTATAATAGAAGTTATGGACATCTTTAGTATAAAAAAACCCATGTCCTGGTGACTTGTGATACGCCCATTTTGAATAACCTTGAGTGGTGAAAAAACCTAGTTGAGGGAATTAGTTGTAGGATAACAAGAGTCTGTTGTTTTTACCGTGACCTAAATGTCAAACATGTCGATAGATTTTCA
The DNA here is from genome assembly GCA_963513935.1 of Aphrophora alni. NCBI lineage: Eukaryota > Metazoa > Arthropoda > Insecta > Hemiptera > Aphrophoridae > Aphrophora > Aphrophora alni. The sequence continues at coordinate 108,907,877 of OY740770.1, forward strand.
CTACATTTGATATGTGGGTGTAATTATGGCCTAACATGGAGGTTGTTAGAATTTTTTTTTCAACGCAACTCTGGGGTTACTGATTATTTCAACGTTTTTTAAATAAAATTCCTACGTACACGGCATGAAAATATGCGCTCTAAGTATGTACATAAATATCCACATATATTTCTTTATTATTACTGCAAACGAAACACACATCACATGTTCCTCTTCTTATATATTACAACATTAAAGATCCCTTAAAATATTCTCCGTAGTCCATACACATATGGGGTATTTTGTTTCTATTTTATGAGGATTTCAAATATTTATTCGTGATGACAACAAATTTTAAGACGTAATAAAAACATATGTTTGTATTGTACGTCGACTGTTTGTATTGTAATAGACCTCAAACTTTTTAACTTGCAAATCTGCAACTGCATTATCAGCTGGATGTTCCAATATAACGAAGTATTTCCTTAAATTATTTGTTATTGCTCTGTAATATCACCGTAAATAGGAATAATCTGCATGAACTGTTTTGGTTTTCAAAACTTCTAATAGGATTTACATATTGTATTTATGTATGGAACTATAATAGTTTTCTAAACCCAGAAATAATTCAAATTTAATAACTGCAACAACATTGAATTATGTTGGATTTAATACTTTACTTTATTGAATGATAGATACAATTGTAACAATTAGAAGCAGTACATTTTACTTAGGTTCTTAATGATGTAATGCTTTTCATTTATAATATAAATGTTTAAAGCGTAAATATATATCTGTTTACAATAAGAAAGATGCATTCCACGGCAGTACCTGGCGGTTGGAACGTGAGGGATATTTTAGCTTCCACAAGGGAGTTCTACTGAAATGAGGTCTTCCTTTTTAAATGAGTGGAAATATGAAACGTCACCGCCACAATCAGCAAAGTGCATCCCACTTCATCCCACTTCATCCCACTTCATCCCATTGCAACAGTACTTTGAATTGAACCCAAGGGATATGAAAGCTTTCAAGAAGGATATGGCACCGAGCATAGACTCACGGATGTTTCCATTGCAAGAGTTTAAAACTACAACAATGTTAACAATTATAATTTATATTTTACTTGTTCAGAATATATGCTCATCATCTTAGCTGTCTACTGGATAAATAATTATTTTGTGTCTTGTAAGTAATTGTGTAAATTACATTACCTAATTTATAAATATTTGACATACAGTACTCAATTTTAAATAAACACCATTTTGTGGGTTATAAATTACAGCATTTTTACTATTCTCCCTAAAATAATTTTACAAACGAATTGTGTATATTATCTTCGATATAAAAAGATATTCAGAGGTTATTATTATTTTGAAAAAAGATACTCACAGTTAGGTAGAAAACAAAGCATTTTAGATGCATTTTTCTGAAACACTGTTTTATTTTGATATTCAGAATCACATTCATACATATAACACCCCACTAATTGGTCATTATGTATAAAAGTAAAAATGTATATTTCAAAAAAATAATAATAATAAATTAAAACTGGCTGTTTAGTTAATTTTTACAATTTATAAGATGTTATGTTATATATATATATATATATATATATATTACAACATATCGTAAATAATTCGTTGTTAAAATAATTTTAAAACGCGTTTTAGGATTCTAACAAAGTTTTACCACTACCAATACTTGACCAAATAAGAGACAAAATTAAATATATTACTTATTGCAGGCACAAATTACTTACAAAGTTTCTAATTTAAAGACTTCTTTTATTTTTTTAATTTCAGGAAACATGTATGAATATTTATTTGATTTGTATTAAAATATGTTAAACGCGAAATTATCGCATCTAATTTTAAATTATAAGAATTCTCCTAGATACAGATTAAAAGTAAATATTATAGTATACACAGCAGAGACAAAATAAAGCAACTTCCTGAATTCTTTAGAAATTAGGAATATATTAGAGAAACCAAAATTTACAAGTTATAATGGTTTCTCAACCTTATTCTACAATTTTATTAAAGAATTGGTTTTTGGACGTGATTGCAAATTTTTGTTAAAAAGTCGTAAATGTTATGTTTCATCTCATCCATAAGAAATATTACTACCAAAATGATACGTAAATGCCATTCTCACATTTCTTTATCCAAAAGGAGGTTTCGTGTAATTCCGATATTTAAAATTGTGTAATGTGTAAGAAACCTTAAAGACATTTCATAGTTTACAAGATTGATAGTGTAGAGTCACCTAATTGTATTAGAATAAATTTTTTAAATAATCTGTCAAAAGAAAATATAAACATTTATACATGGTATAGTTATTGTTCTCTGATGTTTTTATTTCTTAAAAAAAGAGTTATGGTTCTAGAAATTGCTGATTATTGTTCATTTGTATTTTTGAATACTTATAAATACTTGCTTTTGGGTATGATGCATACTGTAATTGCTTTAATTATCAATTAATTGTACTTATTTATTATATATTAAACAATAATTACTGACGAATTTTTATTGTTTATTATTATTTTTTAATTTAACGTTATATCTATATTTAGAATATTATATATTCAAGTAATGTATGCTATTGACGTTTATTACTATTGCATATACATTAATGATAGTGGTATGCGCTTAACCAATCTATAATTAGATTTCTGATTATATTTGTTTGTAACTTCAGGATTTAATAAAAGGTGAGAGACTTGGAATTTCCTACTTCAATCCCCCTTATCTACTTGTAATTTATTTTTTGATAAATAGTTATATGGTATATTTATGAACGAGTTGACAAATGATCTGTAGACAAGGTTATAAATAGTAATTTATTTTACAGAAATATAAATATTTCTAAGTTTGCGATAGTTAGGTTTATACAATTAAAAAAAAAACAAAAACGATAGATTGTTAAAATATGGTAGATAAAAGAGTAAATATATATATATATATATATATATATATATAAACAAAATCAAACTTTTGATTATAAAACTTTTAGGGGGAAAAAACATTGAAACGCATTTAAAGGTCCTTACTTCCAATAAATACCAAATAAATCTCCGTTTTCAGTCTTAGAAGCAAAGGGAATTAGAAGTATACTTTTCTCAATTTTATCCCAAATTACATTGTTTTAGATCCCTTTCACATGTAATTAATGATAGTTAATAGAAGCCTGTTCAATTACTAAACTGGTATGAATTAATAAAGTATGTAAAGATCGAGTGAAGGATAAATTTCTTCTACTTAAGAAAAGCTAAATACTGAGGTTAGAAGAACAAGAATTTTATATTTATAAAAGTGGATAAAGTTTGTGTATAAGTGATATGTAATTAAATTTTTAAAGGCTTAAATAATGGTTTTATTTTTGGATGTAAAAAATGTATTCCCCAATTTGTTATAGTTTGTCTGGTCATTCTATGGTCAAATATAAATTTAAAAAGAGGTATATTTCAAGTTATGTTTAAGGCTAAGAATTTAACCCACAAATTCATTGTGTAAATCATGTTTTATTATGTTAGTAAAAGTCAGAATACAATAATTAAAATTAATATAAATTAAACCACATATATTATTATCTTAATTCAAAAATATTGTATGTATAAACTCACTTTAATCACTTTAAATGAACAAATATATATATATATATATATATATATATATATATATATATATATATATATATATATATATATATATATATTGTTTAAACCATAAATCAGTACTTCTGAGACTAAAATAAACCACTGTAGATTAAGCTCTACGTAAACAATAATCTTTTGCTTTAGCTTGGGGTTTGAATGCTCGTTAACTTGGAAGTTAAATTTTAATTAGTCTAATCTTCTTAGCGGAATGAGAGAAAATTAACACTACTAAGTTAAAACGTTAAAATTTAAAAATTTAGCAATATAAAACCTATAGAATGTTTAAAGTTCAAATAATATCATTATTAATATTTAAAAAATCTAAAGGACCCGTATAAAATAATAAAAAAATAGGAGTTATACAATATTGTAATAGAATAATGAATAAAATACGTTTAACATCTCGACTAACACTTACAAATAAAATCATTTACTTGCAAGTTATCACATATAGAAAGTAATTTTAACCTAAATTATAGTTCATTTGCACTCGTTAGTTGATGAGACAAAACTTTTTTTCTTTTTTTTTTTTTTTCTTTTCATAAAAATTACCTAATTGTTTGGAGGTTTTTATTTAGTGCAACAAAACTAACTATACACAAGAAAAACATTATGTTTCTTTTTAATATTCTTTATTTATATCTAATTTATGGGACGTTTTAAAGTTTTGTATTAATTTTTATTAGTATTAGGATTTTTAAAAATACCGTTGGGAAGTATAAAATTATTTTAAGTTGTATTGAATATACTCCACTTTTCAGAAAATTGTATATATATGACCATGTTTTTATGTTCTCTTTTATTTATTTTAACATTGTTTTCCTGAAAAAAGGCCAAAAACAACAAAATTGAGGTCATGATCCTTTGGATAGTAATTATTAAATTACAGACAATAGTAATTGAGATTAAAATTTCAACTATATATTATTGATCTTTTACGAAGATTACTAACTGCGTCTCACTTTTAAGCAGCATTCTAATCTTGTAATTCGTAGTTGTCTCTCTCTCTCTCGGTTGTAGCAATTTATACGACAACACCTATTGAGCAGTGTCCTAATTACTACAGTTTTGGAAACTTAAAAAAAATCCAGTTTAACGTCATACTCTGGACGGACAAATAACAAATTTACTTTTAAGTTAAACTAAATTGTCAACTTGTATAAAGAAATTGAATGTCACATTTAATACGATAACAATATTTCAGTTATATATAAGTATATTTTAAATACCTAACCTAACCTAACCTAACCTAATGCAGAAATTACAACTTATCGTTCATAAACTCCTTCCCACGTCTGAAACATTTATAATATAAAAAGGGAGAGAGAAAATAGTATACAAATTCATCTCCAACGAGGAGAAGTGGCAATATAATCCCCAACGACACACATCATATTTCCACAACACACAATTTATTTATAAAAAGCTTTGTTTACATGTATATAACTATAAATAATGAAGTAGGCAAATTCAACTTGTTTTGGATCACTGTTAACTCATAATATTATTAGCTTTGTTTTCATTTTTGGTCACTCTAATTAGTCTCTCAGACATATTTGTACACATACATCTAACTTTACCTTATAATTAATTCTATTTCTTGTTTGGCTTTTTTTTGCCAATTAATTTGAAGTCGAAGTTTTCTTTTACTTGAGTTTTTGCATACTTGGATGAGTTATTAAACTTAATATGTCCTTAACGTTTTATCGAAAACAGTACAGGTGATTTCATAGCTTATGACTTTTGTAATAACAACATTGTCGGCTTCTACAGATAACTCACAAACTGGAATATTTGTGAGGATGGTGACCATGCATATCTTGTGAACCTCATACGAAACCTACGAGAAAGTTTTGTTTTTTAAAAATTAACTTTAAAGGCTGGTTTTTTGAGGAAGAGTAGTTATATCTTAAGTACATAATTGGTACGAATATAATCCAATATTTATCAATTTTTAAAAGATATACCAAAATGTACTTGAGAAATACGTCCAGACGGACATATAAACTCTCTCTCTCTCTCTCTCTCTCTCTCTCTCTCTCTCTCTCTCTCTCTCTCTCTCTCTCTCTCTCTCTCTCTCTCTCTCTCTCTCTCTCTCTCTCTCTCTCTCTCTCTCTCTCTCTCTCTCTCTCTTGAAGTTCGCATTTTATTTTTAGCAACAATCCCTACTTGTTGTTGCCAAATGATAAAAATAAAATTATGTTTACGATGAGACCCTTAGAAAGACAAACGTTTCTATTACGTCTGATTATTTTGTACAAGAAGGATAAGTTTTTGCCCTTCTAATTTAGAAAAATAAAATTAATTATATATTATTGTCATAATATTTACTCGACTAGCTTATATTTACGTTAAACAGAGTGTAATCACGCTTAGATTGATTAGTCTAATAGTAATGTACACAACTATACATGTCTTAAACTATGAAAATAAATGAAGGGTTGAATTATTTTTGCATATTAAATAGCCTATTGTGAAAATGTTTTAGTTAGTGACAATAAAATATTATACGAATTACGTTTTAAATGCACAAAAATTTTAAAAAAAACCTGCAAAATGTGTGGTAATTCGCCTGAAGAACAGTAGTTTTTCTTATCCTGATATGTCTTCAACATGGTGTATATTTTAAATTAGAATAAATCGATTGAAAAAAATAATTCCGCTCCAATATTTCCTTATAATATTTTAAAAATTGAATTGAACTGATTTGAGTATTATTATTTTCTGTTATGACGAATGAAAATCTATTTCACAGACGTTGGAAAATACATTTATCGCAGAAAATTAAAACTTTTTCGGTGTTTATATTTAGGTATTTATGTGGTTAAATGTAAATGCTAAGTTCCAAATATTACATATGAGAATTGCATTTAAATTGTTCTATTTCTACGTGAATTTATAAACCCATTGTGACAATATGTTCATACATACAACTCAGTTTGAAAAAAAAAAAAACCATGAACCATAAACCCTCATACGTTTGATTAATTCAAAACGTTGTAGTAATTCCAACTGTTTTGATTATTTTTTATTTAATTAACTAAGTAAAAACGTACTTTCAAAGATTGGAATACGTTAAGCCCTAAATTAAAACGCGTATTAAAAAAAAAAATTCTGCATACTTTTGTTTCGGCAACAGCTTGCCCTGAAGATATAAATCACAATTCAAACAAACAGCTGTCGCTGCCTTGTCACACTAAATCATTGTCAACAGAGGTTTTCTCGTCAACAACGCTTTTCCCTATTTTATTTAATTAAACTCCAAAACATCAATAGTATTTACTTCCATTAAAACATATGTTGTTCTAATAAAATAATGGTCAATTAACATTGATTTTTTTAAAACAATTTAACTGATTATGGATTTAAAATTTAAAATCTTTAGTGTGGTTTTGTACCTCGTTTTTGCGTCTAGCATTATATGTTATTTATTCATTTTTTAAATGAATAATGTCCTATTTAAGATTATTTATATAATATGTTTAATACATAGTAAGTTAATTTCTAACTAGAATTAAAACAGTACTAATCGTTTTAAGGATATGAATTAATTGAGACGATTTATATATTATGTTTAATACATATTAGGTTTGATTTGAAAAAAAAAATAGAAAGTACCAATCGTTTCGAGGCTTTATTCTGTTATTTTGAAGTCAAAACCAAACACATTTTATATGGACACATGGGCTTAATTATTAAAGTTTAAAATTAAAATACATACAGAGAAACAAAGATTTCCTTACTTATTACACTTTATTTAGTAAAAATATTTGTTAAAATAATATGCCCTGGCGATCTAATAGAATTCAACTCGTTTTATTTTAGCTATTATGGTTAATGACCAGGCAATAATGAATTAGATAACAGTTTAAGGAATATAAATGTTGGTCATAAAGTAATAAATATAATTCCTCTAAAAATGAGGCAAAAATACGTTATTGATTATGAATACCCGAAGAGATGGTATTTCATATTATTTGATTTTTCGTCGGTGTTGAATATATTTAAGGATGCATAACTTTCCCAGTTGATCTAAATTTTTCCGTTTAAAGCGATACTCCAGCATTAACTCTCACAATAGATCTGCGTAAATAAACCTGTTTTCACGGTAAATATTTCTAATTGTATAAGAATATAGTATTTTCTCTAACAAACATATTCGTTGTAGTAAAAATATTTACAGTATATGGCGCGATTGGAGTAAACTTTTGTTTAATAGGTTAAACAAAGGTAGGTGGATAAATAGAGAGTGCTTTGATAATGTCCGTTTCGTGAAAAGAGATAGGTTAATATAAATGAATAAAAAATGTTCGTGCTAAAAAAAAAAAAAAAATGTAGCAACGTTCTAAAAAAGAATTCAATCCTTTATATATTTGTTGGTAATTAAACTCACCGTATTGGTTGACATGATGCTTCTATTTACTGGGTCACTAATAAATCAATCAATATCTTGATAACACCAAGACTTTAAATAAAAACAAGATATTTTATTTAAAATATTACCAGATGTTATTAATTATATATTTTCAAATAATATATCTACTCAATAACGTACCGGTATCGTAAAAGACAATCAAATAAAGTCATGAATGTATAAATTTACGAATAATCATAAGTGTAAAATCTTTCTTTAACATACATTAATTTTGTTGTTAAGATTTCGTAATGAAAACAAATAATTGTCTGAAACAGCGACTGCAATGAAACTGTACATTTTGGATGGATTATAATTTTGGAACTGAATAATAATTATAACTCATTAATGGTAGCTAATTATTTCACAATAAGATTAATAGATGACAATTCAATAACTTTAACGTGATAAGCCATGTGATCTAGAGATTTTGAAGTAATTTTTAAACAATTTTTACATTTTGTTGTTGTTTTATGTAAAACAATGACAATATTTATTATATAAATACAAAATACAATGCACAATGAAAAGATCATGTTTGTACTTAGAAACACAATTACTAAAACAATATGGTTATTAAATGCTAATTACACGGAATGAAAAAGGAAAATGAGAGCTACTAATGTCACCAAATATGCAAAACAGGTTGTTTTGAGCTTTCCTGTGGATAATGTGTTTTTAATTTCTCTCACAAACTCTACTCTAGTTCAATATTCTTTTAAATATGAAAATGAATTTCTTTATAAGTAATTTTGCACTTAGTGTAATGCTTTCGGTTTTAAAATATGAAAAATAACAATAAAAATTTGTGAAGATTTAAAAAATGATGTTTCTGGAGTGTTCTACTACTCTCGTTGTTATCAATATGTTATTAAAATAAATTGACAATAAAAATAAAGGTTCTTTTTAAACTCCTATATACAATATATGTTTGTTTACTTTTGTTTTGAAATATTACACGAATAGGCGAATTATGACAGATCTTTTTTGTTGGTATTACACCGACAAACTATAACCTGGCTATAGAATTCGAGGAACGACTTGGTATTGCTAAGATATAATCTAATACCCCCACGTTGTGGGATACGATAACATGTATGTCCAGCTCTCACCTAATCTCCATCTGATATCTTCCAAACAACTCTAATCGGAACGTTAAGCGAAATGGTTTTTTTTAATCAATCCTAACATCTGCGCCCAAGCTGTAAGCAAAAGGAAAGTCTGAAACTCGCCGATCATATGACAATAGATCAACCAATATTATATAGAATAGCTGAGTTCAGACATGTACGGGTCATTACTATTTACAGGCGTATATCCGTTGGAATTACATACTTAGAATATGTCTATAGAAAACAAAATGAATGCACATCTCTAATCATCTTCCGACTTGTTAGTATTTACCAACTCAGACTACACATCACCCGAACCAATTTATGAATTCATGCTGGGAACAAAATATTGGAAATATAGGTACCAGTAATGTGTGTTGTTAGTAAAGTTTAGTTGTATTGAATACTACGAATGCTGCATAGGCTGCAGTAAATAAACTGCAGTATAAAAACTTGAAGAGTAAAGACCAGCGTCAGTGGCAGCAGTTAAAATTATAATTATTTTGACTAATTTTCCCATGAACAATGAAAAATATTCATGAATGCCTGTGTTGACAGGGTTATTTATACATGTAGGCGTACTCTTTCAAGTCATATAATCGGTGATGATAAAAGTTAAAATGTTAAAAAAATAACTGAAGCAATTTTAAATATTTATACAATTCTAAATAGCGTTTTAAATATGTACAAATTTTAAAATTTATATGATTTGAACTAATATAATTAAAATATATTTGAAAAACTTATCGGATAAGATACTATGAAATAAGAAATTAAGCGTGTTGAGTATCGTATCAGCAGTTCTCTTGTCGTAATCAGTGAAACATTAAACGGTGTTTTAAAATGTAGAGATTTGTTCTTTTTCGACCTCAGGGATTTACTATGGTGAGTATGTTGATGATCCAAGGGGGCGATATACCCTATGTAACCATTTTTTCATTTACGTTTTATTTAGATCCATATCTTTCATCTATTCAATCTATTATTTATTGGCAATTTTTATCTTGGTTTAAAGATAGGTATTTTATGTTTTTTCTTTCTTTTTTATTAGGACATAAGTAAGAGGTTCACTCCTTTTTTAACAACCTTATTAATTAGCAATTCTAGTTAACTACGATCTGAGTGAGTATCTGGTTTACTAGAGGACAATGTTGACGGTAAAGTAAAACAAATCCCATCCCTAATGCTACCAAAGTAACATTTACGCGTTATTTTTTATTGAAAAAACAAAATGATTAAATATAGTAAAATAATACAAATACATTCTTACGATAGGTATTTACGTTCTTCTTCCTAAAATGATTATCATTGAAATGCGAAATATATGGAAGAGTTTTAATTTCCTATTAATATCTACCTATTTTAATTAAACCTAGACTAAAACTTAAACTAATAACGAATTTACATTGCAAAGAAATCCGCATGTATTTAGGAGCTCACTTATAGTGCGCTTGACGGGCTCGAGACTCTTCAGAGAGCAAAGTTGGATCTACTCCTTTTTTATGTCGTCTTGGGAAACAATTCTCTTTGTCATATTACCTATTATGTCTATCTTGAAGAACTATAGTTTCTTTCAATCCTTGATGCCGTTAGAGTAATCCATGAATATGAGTCTTTATTTTACGTTATTCATATTAATCATACGTCATACGTCATACATATTAATTGATTTTTTAAATATGATAGCTAAAGTAAGAATTAAATATATCAATTATATTAGAAATCGATCACTACCAGAAAAAATAACTGAAGTAACGTTGGCTTAAAGTAAAATTTTAAGAAAACAATTGTGCATAACATCCTGCTATGACCTAGCAAAAATCTCTTTACAAGTCAACATTTCAATCATGTTTGCACAGATGAGTACGACATTAACATTACAAGTCGGCTTTACCAAACAACCAACATTTACATTCGTAATATATAGGTTGCAATGTTCTGCACTTTTACACAAAAGGGTAGTTATTTACAATATATCCATACTGTTTAGTCATAAAACTACTCAGGTATTTAAATTAATTTTGATTTGATGACTAAATGTTATTTTCTAACATAACCCCCGATCTACTAGGCCAATGTTGGTTCTTTTCACAATTTTCACAATAAAAATTAATCACACATCACATAATGAGTTTAATCATGGTGTATATATGTGGTGAAATAAGTGTAATATACATAAATTATAGCGATTAATATACGTGTAAATTAGGTCTGATAATGCAATCCCAAGAAATGTTTAGAAATGAATTTTAAAGAAGAAACGACCTGAGATAGTAATGCAAAACAGAAATGTAATTCTCTCGATTTTATACCACAATCAGTAACATCTGATTCTACGTATGTTAATTGAAATTATTGAATTAATGATTACAATCTTCCCTTACCTTCCTATGAAATTATTTATATATTGTAATATTACATTTAAAGTCACTCAGATTAAGACACTTTTACAGCTTCAGGATATCTGGTTAATTAAATAGGTTTGACAAATGTTTGTTACTAACCCTTTCTTTGTTGATACAGTATTTCATATGTACTTTATACTGATGGGTTTGTATACGATAAAAAGCTTGGAACACAAATAATATAACGTTTTAAATAATGAATTCGGTAAATAAAAAATATTCATACAACCCGTTTCTAAATGTTTAATGTAACTATATTTTTGCCCTATTAGTTATTTTGTTGGTTTTTTTATAAAGAAATACGACTAAACCCACCTCTTTCACTTATAATTATTTATTTAGACATTCTTGTTTTACATAATTTAGGTATAATTAATAAAAACTATAAAATTGGTTTGTTTCTTTAGAAAGTAATACAATTTATTATTAACACTAAAAAATCTGGTATGAGCAAACATATTTTCACGCAAACATAGACTATATTTCCTTTTTAAAAATGATTTAAACTCAATGAGTTTCAACACAATATCGCCATTTGTATTGATGAATAAGCTCCAAGAAGCAAACTATGTTATAGTAACACTAAACATGGAGGCAGAGTTTTAGAAACGCATTTGGTTTGATAAAAGTATTTATGAAAATTTGTGTTCAAGGTTAATTTTAATTTAATTACCTCATAAGTCAAGTTAAATATTTATTTAGTAAGACAGACTTTGCGAATAAGATACTTACATTGAACACATTGTTACCTAAGTAGAATATAATACGGAATTCCATATATTATTCTTGCAAGAGAAACAACGCAAAGTTAGTTATCGACGTGTAATTTTACTTTTGTCCTTAACTATAAAAAAGATTTTTATTTTAAATCATTATCTATTATTAATCTATTTTTCTTACATAAGGAAAGACGTACGTTTTAAATACATTTAAATTATCCTGATCAATTATATATATATATATATATATATATATATATATATATATATATATATATATATATATTCGCATTTTGAATAAAATTGGACACTAATATTTTGTTGGGGAAAAGTGTTCATATACAATTGCGTAGCGAATTGGTCTGTTGATATAAAACATAAGGCATACTTTCTTTAATAATGATTAAAATTCAGTTATACTTATTTCTTCGTTGTTCTTCATTTTTATTTCTTGTTTCAATTAACAATGCAGGTAATAAATTTACATATACTGTACTGTACAGCATCAGCAGTACTACGCAACTGTTTATTTTGATAATTTGAATACTTCCTATATCGATTTTCTTAGCACTACTTCCGTGCAACCTTTATGATTAACACTGATGTTAAATAATAACTAAGGTTTAAAACGATTATTTAACTCCAATTAGTTCACATTGAAGGAAGATCAATTTCATATCTTGTTATCAAAACAACTTCTATATTGATATTAGTTAAAATACTAAGGCATAAAAACTTTATTTGCATGCGTATATCCATCAGAGTACGTTTAATACTTAATTATTCCTAAATGTATATTTGAAAGCTGAGTAACTCTATATATTTATACAAAATATACAACACGTATTTGATTGTTTAGGTTTGTCGAGAGATAAGGAAATCGCAGTTTTACCGAAGTTACTGGTTTCGATAACACTCATTGATATAATTGCATTTGATAACGAAGTGATGAAATTGCAAATTAAGCTTTATTTCTTATCTATAAAGAAAGATGACTAGTAAGTACTAAGTCTAATAGAAATAGAATATATTAAGATACTGAAATCAAAATAATGATTTTAGTCAACCTAGAAATATCAAGTCTGTGACACCAGTGTGACCTAGTAATCCCGATTTATCCTTGTTGCTACACTTTTCTTCACACATTATAATTTGAAAGATATAACGTATACAATAATGGCTTATTATGAAAGATGTATGCTAGCACTATTTTTATACTATTGTACTTTTTATACTATTTAGCACTATTGTAACATACGATTTTTATTTAATATTCATAAAACTATTTAACTAACCGTGTATAGATTATAAACTAAAATACTAAATAAAAACACTTATTTCACTTTTACTGCCGTAAAGAGATAGTCTCCCTGCTTCCATAAAGGGGAGAGAGCAGATAAAATGCTGAATCACAAGTTTAATGTTCCCCAAGAGTGAGTAGGTAATAAATGAAAGAGATATATTCACAAAAATCAAAATCGTGGTCTTTTGGCATGACTTTTCTTCATTTTAAATATAGGTATAGAACTTTACTCAGAATATAACATATAATTTAACTGAAACTACAATATATTATTTAGTCTAGCTGCCACATATATTATTATTATTTAAATTGAAATTTTCTGGAAGAGGTAGAACAAGAGTGGTAATCCAATATCAACATACAACATGTTGTTAAATAAATAATTGTGACTAAATTAATAGTAACGACTTACTATCAATGATATATGTGGTAACTGTGATGTGGTATAACCTTTGATTGAGATTTTTGTTTTTGTGCATGATTTCTTATTCCTGTACTACCACTACAAAGAATGGTTGGAAACGTGTCGTGACAGTATAATTATCTCTAAATACTCCCCAAGTATAATTCCATCTTTTCGTTCTGATAATACGAATTCAAAGCTTAGAACATTTATATATAGACATATTCCTCACCCCCTCCCATGTAGTTATACAGAGAATGAGGCAACTCTCTGTCATCGCTTAATTAAAAAAAAAATCATAATTACTTCATAAACGAACTACTACAAGACGTTTAAAAATTTCCCCTATGCAATAAACTTACATTCTGAAACTTAGACACTCAATTTATTTAACTAATATTTTCCGAATATTTCTTTCCAATATCTCAACTCTTTTTTCTGAAAAACTTTCTTTTTTTTACGATTATTATGTATTAGTAATAAAAGCGATATAGTTGTTAATAACAAATCAAACTACTTATTTTAATTGGTATTAAAATCTGCACGTAAAAAAAAGAAACCTTATAAAGATTTACAGTCTTCTGTTGCCAATATTTGTTCTCTTAAATTATCCTTGGTTCAACTCCAATTTTAACTTTGTCTCTTTCAAGTAATCCTCAATTTTCTTCCTCCTCTTATTGTATCCAATTTTTATAAACAATATTATACTTATAGCTGAAACCTCATGCAATATTTACGACAACCTCCCTCTCTTCTACATCTTCTCTCGTACCACACGGAATAACAACTCGTTGTAAATCACAGTTCAAATTATAAATCGTTGTATTAAATTTAAAAAAAAATCTCAAAAATGTTAGCTTTTTTCCACTGGAGTTTAATATATATTTAAAATAATAATAATAATAAAATTGGGTTTTAATTTAATGTTTCCTTTCATTTATCATTATATTATTTTAAATAATTATAAAATAGTTGTAATTTTGATTAAAATACTACTAAATCCACAAACTTTTACTAGGAGTTTAAAATTTGAAATAATATAACGACTACAGATTTATTATTTAAGTGGAAATTAAAATAATATATAATTACTAGATTATTTTTGTAAAAAAGGGGAAACATAATATAAATATTCAAGATTTTACTATCCTTTCAGAAATAATAAAATAAAATATTATAGCTAATGGTTATTTTCCAACCAAATCTACAAATGCCTTTAAAGAGCCATTTCAATTTAGGCTTTTGAATTCAATTGTTAAGAGTAATATAACATCTATTTACATAATCAAAATATTGCATAAAAAACAAAATAAACTGTTAATACATAAGAATGAATAATTTTAGACAGGGGAACTAAAAAGCCAATGGTTTTTCGGAATGAAAACTAAAACACAAACTTTTAGGCTTAAATCAATTTCGAATTATAGTATGAGAATGAACCATACGAGTAAATCACTAACGATTTGAAAAATATTAAATAAAACTACAAAACAAATTAGCCTAACTTTGATGGCTAATTAAAGTTATTTTGTTTTTATAATGAAGAAACAAAACTTCCTGACAACACTGTTATCTCATCATTGGCGATTTATTCTACACATTCAGATTGACAAGCAGTGGACACCTTTCTACTACACTCGAGCAGATTGTTTTTTTTCACAATCTGTTTAATCATTTTAATTAATTAATTTTAAATATAAATATTTAAAACCGTTGATTAGTTGAAAAAAGAAAAAATGATAATTTAAAAAAAAAGATATCAAACATAATTTAAAATACACTCTATAAATATTTACCAACATTTAAAATAAATTATGTTTAAAATAGATATGTATAAAAATGTTTCATATTAAGAGAATTCAAATGCGAGAAAATTTAAAACATGAGCATTGCATTATCAATGCACGTAAAATTATAATAAAAAATAAATATGGTATAAAAGTCATGTGTTTGACCTACTCAAAAACTGGTTACCTATACAATGTCTATATATACAAGGGAAAATATTCTGATATAGTTGGTCTATCAACACAAGAGATGAAACTAGCGAAATCAACTCAGTCAGTTAATCTATTGTGTAAGCCCTTATAACAAATAAAACGCAAGTTCACTGCTGACAGTAGGTTCACCTCACAGGATAACTTATATACGGTATATCCTTCTACTGACAAAAACAATTAAATTAGAAACAAATGTAACGACACATATTGAGAATTACGTACTTTCAAAATCAGCTGTAAAATGATTTCCATAACTGTTTGTAAAAATAATTTTTATTAATAAAGCTATAGTGAAATGAAAATATAAAATTACAGAATTACTCATTGCGAAATGAACATAAAATAAACTAGCGGTGAATTTCATAGGTTACCTATATATATAATGTTTAAATCACCTTACAGTTTGAATAATAAACCTTGTTATTGTATTGGTTTGGATGTGAGGGTGAGTTTTAGGAATTGGTGGGAAATAAATCCTGTTTATAATTTTAAAATGCAAAAAACGATTTTCCCACAAAAAATACATTAGTTTTCGATTATGAAAGTTACTCATCCAAAGATAAAATTTGGATTCCTATTCATTCTTAACTTTATTTTATGTTTTGAAGTATTATGAAAGATAAAGTAATTTATTGCTCTAAAAGCATATTGTAAATGTAATCCTGAAATGAATTGGTATTCTTTCTGTAAAAGAGTAATAATTCTTTCTTTGGCGGAGGCAATTTAAAGAATGATTTAAACTCAAAGACTTTGATTATTGGAGCAGAAAGTAGATTATACTGGATCCTACTATACAACCTTATTGGAGTTGATCTATGATAATGTTTTATTCAAATAATGTAATGTCTTCCTTGTGCATTAATTTTACATACATACAGCAGAATACAAATTTCTTGCAAAAAAAAAAAAAATTATGCAATATTAAGTAGGATAAATATTACAGCAAATAATGCATACTCTATTATTAATGTACTTGAATTATTGAATGACATTATGTAAAAAATGAAAATTTGTATAAATTTAGTTTTTAGTTTATATTTATTCCAAATTGTCTTATCAATTGTAATTCCCCAATTTTTCAATACCGTAATTTGTTAAATATTACGTTGTTAAACCTTCTGTCATTACAAACACGTCTCCAGTAATTAGACATGGATATGTTATATACAAATATGTAAGTGTATTTGTTTGTGTGTTTGTCGATTAGAAGACATCGTTATGCAGAGGGATAAAATCTCCCAAATATATTTTATTTTCCTTCATAATGGTGTTTTATATTTCGATCTATAACTTTAAAACTTGTCGATAAAATAAAAAATCATTTTTTACTCCATCAGCAAGATATATCGCTAGTTCTAATTGTTAAGTCATATTCAAAACATAATCAACTGTATTTCGTTTATATTTTGACAGCTGGACTCATTTGACTATAAAAAAATTGTTTTTCGAATATTGTATTCTATACGAAAATTATAAAATTTTAAAGTGTAAATGTGTGTGTGTGTGTGTGTGTGTGTGTGTGTGTGTGTGTGTGAGCGCGTGCGCGCGCGTGTGTTTGAATGTAATAGTAATTCCAGAAAAATTTCAGTAAACTATGAATACCATTTCAGAAATAGAGAAAAATTTCCGTTTTCAAAAAAAAACCAAAACAAAAAAGAAATTACTTCTAAATATGTCACAGGCTTTCTTGATATAATTATCTTTTTTAATAACAGGATACCAAAGTCTATAATCCACTTTATATTTCCCATTTTCCACTCATGTAAGGAAGACAGTACAAGCCATCATAAACAGCAGAATAAAAAATTAGTTTAATGTTCATGGGCCAGTTTTAATATGCAATGAAGTTCTCTATTTAAACGGGTGATCGAGTACAGTTTCAGGTGTATTATATGTTACGTTTAATTTTATAAATCTATTAGGACTTAGAATATTTCCAGTGACAGTGAAAAGGGAACTATTTTACGTCGTATTGAATATATTTTGAAATAACATAATTTCTAATTAAAAAAAAAACAAAACATTAAATTTGTAATAATATATGGTGGTAATTTGAAATTTGTTTCAACTCTTTCAATAAAGATAATTTCTCGATTCGGGTCAGCATACATTTTATGAAGAATTGCTATGTAATCCAAATTTTTGCAACAATTCAATTTCCAACGATTACATATATTCCTGCAGTGTTTTATGCTGTTTATGTAATTGTATTACGAACAACTTCTGGTCAATAGATTATAAGAGTTATTTCATGCTTTATTTCCTCACCAGCTGAGAATAAAAGTTAATTGTTTCTACAACAATTTCAAAAGTGTTCTGTGTCTGACAGAAAGTATCAATAAAATATATAGTATTAGGGCAGACTGTAAAAGTAAAGTTGGATTGTTGGGTAATAGAGAAAAGTTATTTATTAAAATTTAAAAAATATTTAGTTTCTGTACAATTAAAAATTACTCACACATATACATGCATTATCTCTGATTGTCAGTAAGTCTGATAAATCACTGTAAAGTTTGATATATCCTCTATTATTAACACTACATAATTAGACTGCGTGGATCAAAAAAATCTCAAAAAATCAGCTTTGACGTGTTATATATATATATATATATATATATATATATATATATATATATATATATATATGGTCCTTAAAAGATTGTTTCTTACCAAAATGGCTTATAAAAAAAAATCCTCAAATAAGTCAACTCTCGGCGGAGCTGACTTAATGGAAGCAATGGACAACAATATTTCGAGTAATACTACCCCAGGTGGTTTTCTGGCTGCGAGGCTAGAGAATCCACCCTCCCTTAAGGAGGCGAAGATGAGCTAACCAAAGAGACTGAAAGGTTATTTAAAAACAGAAGACCCAATAAAAAACGGCGAGCCAAATTTTCACCCCCACTAGACCAAGCGAAAACTGGAAACAGCTGAAATCATTATAGTAAAACGGAAAAGATAATAAAAGACAGACCGCCTCCGCCAATCAATGTTTGCGGAATAAAGAATAACGAAACATTTCAATCCATGATGAATTCGATAACAGATAAAGATTACAAGGTTGTGTTATTAAATAATAATGCCTGGGCAATTAATTTGATGGACCCAGACACTTAGCGAGCGCTAGCAAACAAATTGACTAAAGAGAAAGATGAGTGGTTTACGTATGAAAGCAAACAGGACAGGCAGTTACAAGCAATGGCCCGAGGACTGCACCCAACATGTGTGATTAAAGAAATAATAGAAGACCTGCAGTCTGAAGGGCTAATTATAGTGGACGCTGTCAATATCCTAAGGAAAGAGAGGCAGACAAACGAACTTGGAAATGAAACCTTTATCAAGAGTGCCTATCGCTGTTTATGCTAACATTCAGCAATAAAGATATGGTGGATAATATATATATATATATATATATATATATATATATATATATAACATTAAAACAATTCTCAATATGAAAGTTAAAATAGAACCCTTGCGGAAAATAACGGACTTCATACCGCAGTGCAAGAAATGTCAAGAGTATAACCACACCCAAATATACTGTAGAAAGGAACACAGGTGCGTGAAATGCGCTGGAAAACATGACACGGGCATTTGCGTGGTGAAACGAGATACACCCCCAAAATGTGCAAACTGTGGAGGTCAGCACCCAACCATTTACCGCGGATGCGATGTAGCCAAGCATCTTCAGAAAATAGAAAGCAAAGTAAAAAAACCACAAAATAGGTACTCTGCCTAAAAAACTACAACTGCAGGAGGAAAATGAGGATAAAGAACCTAAATTGTATTCGAGAGCAGTGAGGAAATTGACTCCGGAAGAAGTAAAGGGCAGAGGCGATGCAGTAACACTTAAAGATATCCTGGGAAGATTAACCGTGTTGACTGAAAGACTAGAGGAACAGAAGTAAACAGATAAGAAGATTTTCGCAACGCTCCAGAACATGGAGACAAGAATGAACAAAGCGAATTAAAAGGAAATAAAAGTATAACAAAATTGAAATAGGCACTTGGTCTGCTAACGGCATTTTACAACACATCCCGGAGCTTGAAGTGTTCCTCAAGACAGAGAAAATAGACATCTGCGCAATATCAGAGACTCACTTTACGAGTGAGACCTATATTGCAATAAGCGGATATCTTTGCTACCATCCCATCCACCTGGCCAACAAAGCAAGGGGAGGGGCCTCAATCCTAATAAAACAGCACCTGAAACTTTGGGAGCACACCAAAATCGAAGAGGAAGCTTTGCAAGTTCTAACTGTTAATGTGGAACTTGGTATACGTAAGCAATTCACTGTGTCGACTATTTATTGCCCGCCGAGACACAAAATTAAGAAAGAAGATTACATCACTTTGCTTAGATCTCTGGGGGACAGATGTATTATTGGAGAGGATTTTTACGCCAAGAACACATATTGGCGATCAAGACTTAATACAGCCAAAGGTAAAGAGATGCTTGCAGCTGGTCAATAATGTCAGTGAAGTTTTCACTCTGGCAGGGAACCGACATACTGGCCGTATGATACTAACAAAATTCCAGATCTAATAGACTTCTTTGTGACCAAAGGATTTCCAGATAGATATATGATGGTTGAAAACCACGAAGGATTGTATTCAGATCATACCCCTGTCGTCATGACCATTAGTGACAAAATTATCAGGAAAGACAACACAGTGAGACTGTTAAGTAGCAGGACCAACTGGGAGTACTTCAGACAGATGTTGGAGGACAATATAAAGATTCAGGTACCATATCAACTGGAAGAAGACACTGAACTGCCTATAGAAACCATACAGTGATCAAATCAAATCCCTTCATAATAATATGTTTGAAAATAGTTTCAATGAAATAATTTTTTTAAGGTAATTTATTTCTCCTTTCAGAGCAAATATTTTACAAAAAAAAATAACAAATAAAAAACATTCTTACAATCTATATGAATAAACAAACTCTGTTTATAAATATAATTTAACATATAATCTTAAGGAGATGGTTATTTAATAGATAATGAATAACAAGAATAATAGAGTGGTAAAAAAGGCAAAACATATAATCTAGTTTAGTTAGAAAATAAAATAAATTTCAACATCTCTAGGGCTAGCCCATTTTAAGGGTGCATATCTTTAAACAATGATAAGACAAATAGAGTTCTGAGATCGATAAACCTACTATTAACAAAGAAGTTCTTAAAAAAGACAAACAAAAGGGTATAATTTATAGTTTAAATACTACAGATTAACATGTACGGCAATTATACTAAATATATCACTAATATTTATCAGTTTTCTTATATTTAACTAGTACATTTAAACAGACAATAATATAACATACACACAAATATACTCATATATTCATTACAACATAATGAAAATACACACTTATGTTGAATAGCATATCAGGACTGGTAATACATACGTTTTACATTATAATTATACGAAACACTACACAATCAGCCCCAAAAATCCTCTATGCCATCAACGTCCAACGGCCATATTTTATGAAGCAATAAAATGTTCGATACATTTTTGGAATTCTTTATATGTTCGGTAGTTAATTATAGATTATTGGGTGACGGCAGCGTACAATAGTCAATTTAGCAGTGGGAACAGCGGCTTTGTTTTTATTCAGCTAAAGATATTCAGCTCTGTTTTGGAAAGCTGAGAAACTCCCTCATCAAATGTAAAATATTTTATGGACTTTGTAGATATATAGTATTCCAATTGGTAATATATACAGGTCAAGTGTTTGAATAAAGGAAAGGACAAATCCCGAATGTGTAATTATTGTGCAAAAATCAACGGATTAAGATTTGTAATTTAAGAACCGCCCCCCCCCTTCCCAACACCATATTTCAATCTGCTGTGCCCCATTGCAAAATAAACAGTACGTAATAGATAATGTATATTGCTTATTTTGGAATGATCGTCCATAAATGGAAGAGTATTCGTAGAAAGATATTTAAATTGGATATTAATGAAGTTATATGGATTTTACATGTCATACCTTCATTCAAAATCCCATACTTAATTTGTTTTATTTGTCGACATACCTATGAACACTCACACATTTTTCTCTGTTGTATGAATATCTCAAGAATCATTCATTCTAAGTCTATAATTCAACAGTATATCTAATGGAAGGTATTATCGACACATCGAAGGCTTTTGTTATATGCAGAAACATACTACTAACTTACTTGAGAAATTCAATCCCTCCATAACCTCATTCATATAATATAACAATGATGTTTCTGTACTACTTCCTATACAAAATTCGTACTGACGTTTGCTACAAAAATTTCTTTCTTAAAAAAAGACAAAAGCTTAGATTTCATGCATTATTCAGTAAATTTGGAGACACATGATATCAGTGAAATTGGCGTATAATGACCTGGCACTTGTTTATCACATTTTTTTTCTGATCAGTATCACAAAGATGTTTTTAATGATTTTGGAATTATAAATAAACTTACGTTACTTTTAAAATAATTATAATTGTTATCAGAAACACTCTCTAAAGTAATTGAGCTATTTTCGTCTATTCCTGGCGATTTGTTATTTTTAAAAGACTTCATAATATTGTCTATTTCAACCATAGTTACTACCTTGATGTACATAGAATTAAGTTCTGAGACCCCGCCAAATAGCTACCGTGTCGAATCACATGGATGATTTATTACACATTTTTTTAAATTATTCAATTACACTTACAAAGTAATTAATAGATTTATCCGCTACTTTTAAGTAATTATATATAGTATTTTCATCATCACTAAATACTGTTCCTTTGCTTTATGAATCCTATAAAGCGCCAGCAATTTAAATTCAAAATTGAAGCATTTAATTGTAATAGAAAACGCATCATATATTACTAAAACAACCGATAAATTTTCAAATTTTTATTTTTCACTTACACAAACTACAACCCCACCTGCTCTATACTTCTCACTACAATGTTTCAACGTATGATAACCTTTAAATTTGAATCAGTTTATTTCATTGGTTTTAACTTAATTTTCAGTTGAAATGATAATATCCGGTATTCTTTCACATGATCGTAAGCTAGCCATAAACAAAACAAAATGGGTCCGAACGTTCATATATTTTGATGTACCACTACTAATTCCTGACTACAAAGTAATATATTTAACAAATGCCATTCAATACCTTTCATATATAAAACAACAACAGAAAAACGTACTGCTCCAACTCATGGAAAATAAAATAATTAATAAGTTATATTTAATATATTGGCACCTTAGTCATGTAGGTACACAACAAAATAATAAACCTTAAGACACTTACATAATACAAAAAAAGTATCCTCTCCACTTCTTTAAGAACATAATTTTTTAGCTATAATTTATGAAAATAGAATTCTTGATTTTGTCAACGATTCATTATTATAAACCTTGTCACACTCCGGGAGTCCCGTGTGCAGTTTAGTTAAGTCTCTCTTACCTTGGTTCTTCCTCATGAACTCATATTTATCTTTGTGGCAAACAAACTTCTCAACTCTGGTAATTTTATTATCATATTTTTGCGGTTTAAATATGATGCCTCACTTAGATAATTTTTCATTTGTTATTCCTTAATTTCCTCAATGCCCTCCATTATATCTTGCAAAGTGTATTTTGAATCTGAAGTCCATAACTCTAGTCAGACCAAAATTTCTCTCTTTGATTGGCTGCTTATAATTAGTTACTATGATGTATTCTGCAACATATCGTAAAATCGAACCATGTGATACATTTAGTAAAATAATAAATATATTGGACTCAAAAAAAATAATAAGA
This sequence comes from Aphrophora alni, assembly GCA_963513935.1. Taxonomy (NCBI): domain Eukaryota; kingdom Metazoa; phylum Arthropoda; class Insecta; order Hemiptera; family Aphrophoridae; genus Aphrophora; species Aphrophora alni. The sequence continues at coordinate 108,931,666 of OY740770.1, forward strand.
GAAATATAAGAAAGCCTTATATATAAAGGCTTGTTAGAATTTTGCAGAATAAGAAACTAAACTAGTTTTTGGCACTATTTGAATAAATGAATATTTTACGAAATATCTAAGAAGCCCCAAATTTACAGACATTTTCGCATGTGTACTCTGAATAAGCCTTAGGATTGCTAATTAGCTCTTGCAGATGATTCTTATCCAAACATCCCGTCTTGATATTCTGCCTAATTACATCCGTCAGAGCCAAATGACAATTTAATTACATATCCAAGGGAAAATACTGACGCACATCTTGTTGTATTATCTTGAGCAGTTAGTTTAGGTTAGGTTAGGTCGTATTTCTTGAGCAGTTAGTTTATAAAATAACAGAACAGTTTTACTTTATTAAAAAAAAAAAAATTGTCTGTTTAATGACATACATTATATTATTTTATGATTATATATACACACACACACACACACACACACACACACACACACACACACACACACACACACACACACACACACACAAGTGATAACTTTCAAGAGGTAGCGACATGATTACACACAGTAAGATCGTACACAAGATGTTCAGTATTTGAATCCGACACATCAAAGGGATCTGGAAAATTAGAACTCAGTGGGTTGCCGGAGTTACAGTAGGCACGAAATATTTTATTAATTATTTTGACCATGAAGGTAACTACATAATGCGAAAGCGGTCCTGGAAGTAATGCTGCCTAAGAGGGAGAAAGGTTTTTATTTGGTAATTTTACAACTATGTCGGTACCTACGCTATGTCCCACAAGGACTAGTGCGTAAATGATTTTTCACCTAACCTCTATAAAAAAACGAGGTTATACCTGAAAGATAAAACGTCTTATACCTTAACGTTACCCACAACAACATACTCATAAAACCTTACGTTTTACATATACAGACAAATCGTAAAACTAGTTTCTATGTTCTTCGTTTTAAAGACTCTAGAGTACAATAAGTTCTTAAAGTGCTCTGTAGTTATAAACAGAATGCATTTAATCATAAAACTCTTCTGGAGTGTAAATAAAACATTACATTTATAAGATTACAAATAAAAAGTAAAGGTGAGAACATTTTTACAAACTTTTTAAGGGATTAACTTAAATATATTTTAAATAGCTATTCAAATATTCTTAGATTATTGGTAAGTCATATTACATAATTTACAAGTAAAACAATTTAACAGACAATGGGACATTTAAATAAGATTATAACATCCTCAGTACCAATGGTAAGAAAATAAAGGCAGGTATTATTTTCACGTATAATGTGTATATTAACTAATTTGAAGCTTTGAATTTACTTTTTATTTTAAATTTTTAACATTTTTACTACCATGATTTATTTTTGATATTTCTGAACCGTATTAGTTATTACCTTGGAAAAGTAGTTCCTTAATCTTATAATTATAAGTAACGAGTTTGCAGTTATTATGTATTTTATTATGTATATGTTTTAGAGAATTTTATTGAAATGATGTGAGTTAACAATTAAGGTGTGTATAACCGTGATTTACCTTCATAGTGATTTAAACAAAACTCGTTTCCTAGTTTTATTAACTACATCGTTAACACTTTAAAAAAGTAGGCAACAAAAAGTATCACATTCAATTTTTTTGATGTGGTTAGGTTATGTTTGACGATTGTATCCTCTCAAATATTCATATCTCCTAATTTTACTTTTTTTAAAAATAACCTAGACTATCCCACGTGTTTATTGAAGTAAAAAACACGTGTAAAATACATTTACCAGGAAACTTTATTATATCAAACTAAAATAAACAGACAAGGTAAATCTAGCTTTTTATATAACCAGAAAACAAAATAGTTAAATCTACAAACAGGGACTTTACTTTGATGTTGTTATTAATGTTGTTTTTCATCTAAAGTAATCCTAATTTCCTTAATAACTTTTGCGGAGCACTTTAAAAATGATATAACTAGAAATTTATAAAAGAAATGAAACAACCAATGCATTTCTGTTATACGTATTATAAAATTTTTGATTTGTATTACATACATATAATATATGATAATTATATATATGATTATAATGATATAAAACATATAAGCTACGTGTATTTGTTGTTTCATTTCATATATATATATATATATATATATATATATATATATATATATATATATATATATAAAGAAACTTAGCAATATAAAGTAAAACATTACTTTCTCTGAGTTGTACTAATCGTCAAGAAGTCCCTATTTAAAAACAGATATTAAAAAGGGAATATAACACTACCCCTATTCTTATTCGTTGCTTTATTTAAATAAGAATAATAAGATTTTCTCTTCGCAGACTGGAAGCATAGAAAAGTTTTGTGATTTGTTATAAAAAATAAAATATTTCATTGTTTTTGAATAAATAAAGATTTTGAGAATTCCAGGACTTCAAAAATGGGATTAGATTATCGGAATCGCATCTGCATTACTACAGCTATAACGAGTTTATTGATTTTCTACTGATTGGTATGTAAACATATATCAACCCTTAATATAATGTTTGGGGATAACTGCTATCAAATTTCGGCAGTCAGGCATGTTTTCATATTGTTTCAAATAATGTCTTCCTTAAAATAATATCTCAAAATTACTATATAAAATAGATCTATTTTCAACACTACTGGTTAAAAAAATTGTTTTTCTAAACATAACACAAAATAAAATCAATTACCGATCGTGGAGGGTTTACTTTTTCTCTTCCATTGTTGTACGTTTGAGAGGAGATTTAATTCACATTCCAGTGATTTCCTCCCTTTGCTGTTCCATTGGAAATTTAAATTACATTACTTCTGCGGATTACACACAATACAAGAGCTAACTTACGACTCATGGCACACATTTATATATTTCATTTAAAAGGATTATATCTAATTTATCTGACCTAATAAATATAGTAATTTAATGTGATTTGACTTAAATTCTTTCTTTAATTTTATTGTAGTTTAATGGACACTAGAAACCATAGTAGTAAGTTTTGTTTTGTACGAATATTTTTGAGAATATTCAAAATGATTAAAAATTAAAAATTAATAAAATTGTAAAATATCGAGCATAGAACAAATAATTGGCTTCAAGTAATAAAAGTTCATTAAAAAAAGTACATAAATTACACCAAATTTATTTTAAAAAAAATTAAACTATTGTATTAGATAAATCGGAGCCTAAATCCACATAAAGAAAAAAAAACCGGATTAATACAAAATTGCATTTGTAATATTCTTATTATCTAACAGTTTTAGGGCAATTATGTTATTTCAAATTATTCTATTTGAAACTTATTTATTATTCGAGATCTAAACATTCTCTAATTTCAACAATGCTTGAGCTCTTCTATCCCCTAAATAGTTGCATAGTTTTATGAAAACACGTTTTTTCATCTGTGACTCGATTGAAAATAGGAAAAGCTGTTTATTGTGAGATATCTATTCTCGGCTAATGTATTGGGTGGCTTTCAAAGGGGAACACTATGTTCAATATTCAAATATTATTCTCTTAATATAAATAAGTGTACACTTAAATTACAATCAATCATAAAAACTGTTGTAAAATAACATTTTCCCTCTCCCTTTTAATTATATTAGTTAGGTTAACATTTTATATGCTCCCATCAGAGTAAAGTTGACCTTTATTGGTATTACAGTACCACTACTATTCTATAAGAATATATATCTTCAATATTCTTTCCATACTCACAAAATATATAAACGAGGGTTTTATTTCTCTGCAATATCTAAAATATAACTGTTTAACACATTCCCAGAATATATTTAAAACATAGATTTTTATTTCATTTGAATCCCTAGAACAAATAAAGAGATTCATGCAAATAAAATTTCTCTCTTTTTAATATGAAAATTATTTTATATTCTCATTTTAGTATAATATTACGATTTTAGGGATAAAACTTGAAAAAAAAAATGTGTATATACGATAGTTCAACCTATATCCATTACATAAAACAATGTAATGTTTTGATTGGAAAAAGGTACAAAAATTCCTGTCTCTATGAAACCAAATTATTCGAATTATTGATTTGATATCCATTTAAAAATAATACAACGAAATTATCATACTAAATTATCATTAAACATGAATAATAGTCAGGTAGTATAGCTATGAAAAACTATAAACATTTGAATGTAAAAAGATAAATAAACTAAGGTTTGTGCTTGCTATAAAAGAGAAAACTCTGTATCAAGAAAGATGTAAGCAAGTGTTTTAATTGTATAGATATACTGGCAACTTCAAAAGATCCTTTGACTTCTTTGTTTTACTGAACAAATCTCATGGGGAAAGAAACATATTTGCATCACTTTGATATTTAAATATTGGTTTCGATATTACGGTATTTGCAGAAAGAGGACAGTTAGGCTTGTATGTCCGCCAACACAATATACAGCATGTCAAAGATACGTCAGCAGATAATATGAAGTGGGTATGTTTAAAAACTTAATATTAAACAACTAACACTGTTTCGTATTAATTTTTAATACGAATATTAATTTGTCGTAGTGCTATTAATGTATGTGTATAAATGTTTACATTATTTTGAATTTAATTTATAATTCAAAATAAATTATGAATTTGGCATAATCAATTATTCATCAGTGAAAAATAATATCTATTTGTTCTTTTTTTTTTTTTAAATGAAGGAATGGGGAAATGAAGCTGTTGGTCGCCTACTTTTTGTAACGTAGATTACAACTATTGTAACGTATATCGGACTATTCTTTTTAGTCCGACATTGAATTTCTTATTAGTTTTTCCTCGTAAACCTGAAATAAAATTTAATGTAACAGCAGATATTTCTTGTTGAAAATACATATTCAAGAGTTAAATAAAGCAATAAAACTTAAAGTTTCAAAATATTCTACTACGTAACTTAAAGTTAAGTTTAAGTTTCATTTAACTTAAAGTTATTAATATATTGCAACTTTTGGTTTTATTGCTTTATTTAATCCTTGAAATACACTAAACTAAATGCCATTCATTGATCCTTCTCTTTATAATAATAGATATTCAATAACAATGGCAGCAGACACAATTTATATTTTTGTCAATATTGTAATATATTTGTAATTAAAACATGTAGTAACCCGATCAAACCATTAAATATATGAGGATGTTACAAATATATTTGTAAATATAATAAATGAGGGGAAACAATGCTATAAATATACATCTGATAAACATCTGCTCTATAGAATTGTCTACGTTGTAGACAATTGTAATGAATCCCACAGTGAAATAAATATAAACAGATGAGATTAGTGCTGTAGCATTAAATGCAAAAAACTATTCTACATTAGTCTACAGGGACATATTCAACAAACTGCACTTAATTAGTCTGATGTCTCCTTTAGATACAGTGAATGAATGGTGTTTTGTAATTTTTTTGAATAAAAAGATTCACAATGAAGCTTAAAAAATTGTCTTTTGAATTGAATTAGGGAAATCTTAACACATTTTGCGTAATTCATTCATAAATTATATTCAAATTAAAACAGCTTAGATTAGTAATAATATTTGTTTGCGAGATGCTGTTATATAAAATTTAAGAATGTATTAACTTTTATTTTCTATTGTATTGTTTGAGAAAAACGTGTTTAAAATAATTTAAAAACCTAGGACTTAATGCATACTATTCTACAAAGGAACCTATAGACCCTAGTTACACAAATTTATGTATTCGTTGAAATTTAATCGTAAAAAGTACTGATTTGAGTAATAGGTCAGGTGCATGGCAAATATAGACTTTTGGCAGTAATATTAACACAGTCAAAGATTATGTGGTCACCTTTTTAAATGTCTTTCCAGCATAGTCTAATTGCAGGTTATTCATCGTGTGTTTCAATTCCGTCACCTAATATGACATTAAAGAAACATTAAACACCTGTTTTTCCTTAACTCACCTTTACTCAGTAAGACGTCACAACAAGTTACGTATGACTAATACGATTACTTTCACATCTACTGTGAACGTGACCTTCACTACTAATCTTCCTTAGTTATTGTTTTAATTTTACAATACACCGACATTCTTTCTGGTGGCTTCTAATCTATTAACGTTTGCACAGATAATCTAGTGGTCCAATGTATAGGTTAGGTAAATAATCAAATTATTGTTTTTATTCAGTTCAGATACTAATTTATGGAGGAAAATTGAAGTAACACAATATTGTAACTTGTATGTAACTAAAAATGTAGGCTATGTGATGTTTTTGAAAACATTAAAAAGTACTAATTACCACACATAAAAAAAGTTAACTAACGTCGAAACCAAAATAATTTTACCTTGAAAATAGTTATAATTTCAACATTTGTATTCCCCAACACAGAGGGGGGGGGGGGGGAGGACTTTAATCCAGATTGGATCATCAAATATAATATATTGGATCATCAAATATATTGGATATTATTTAATATATTGGATCATCAAATATAATGTAAAAAATAAATTTGTTTGGTGATCTCAATTAATTCCTCAAATCATATCAGATTAGTATTGAACTTGTTTTGATTGGGGTGTGAAAGATTTTGTTGACTACCATATTGTACTACTGAAGCAAATACTAAGGTATACCATTACTAAACCTAAATAAATTACCAGTCTAGTACACACAACTCACGAATACTATAACAAAACACAACTAATTAGAAAAGAAGTATACAATATAAATATAAATGTTATAATTTATACAGCACGTCGTCTTTCAAATAAAAATAGTGTTAATGACGTAAATTTATACAAAATACAGTAATTCAAACCTTAAATAAAAGTACTTAATTTATTTTATTTATTTTTTTACAAATTTACTCCATATAACGACTGACTATAAACTTCGAAGGACTATTAAAGAACAAAACTATTATGACATAAATAGTATTAAAAATGTATACCCAAAAAATATATTCGTAATACAAAATTTTATAACATGAACTCTATGACTCTCCTGATCATATCAAAAGATTCTGCAATTGTTCTTTTTATTGATAAAGATCCATGGTCAGTTAAGTTTATTTTTTTAAGTTTTAGCAACGGTTATTATTTGCTATATTTGTTAAGATAATGATATAATAGATATAATTTATTATCTATTATATATATAATATTAACAAATATAGCAAATGATAACTGTTGCTAAAACTTTGGCACATTATTACTGTTGTATTTTAATAGTAAATTGGATTTATTTAAATGATATTAGGGAAGATGTAATCTGATTATTATCGAGATTAAATCTGCGTCAATATTCTGTCACGATCTTGTTGAAAGTACTCTACTATTTTGTGGCAATGTGACTGTGTATTTACACAAACTTTTGTATAAAATCACAAATATTTGAATCAAGTTCATGCAAATTCCCGAAGGCTTCCATAACAACGACAAGGCAACGAAATCACAATCCATTATTCATCTCGTTAGTTCTGTTATTTATTCATTTTTAGATTTGTGTTTGAGTTATTATTAATGAAACAGTCAACAATGACAAAAGATTCATAGTTTCTTGTTTTTCACAACCAATTCTAAACACAGAGTTTTAAAATTATACATAGAAAGTCATTATCTTCTTTTTATTTCAGGAAACATTTTAATACTTTATATAATATGTAGTAAGTGGACTTTTAATAGGTAGATATGATAATGATATGCATTTATTAATAATCATCGTCGAAATGTAGTGTAATATTATATTACTGTGTTTATGATTTGTGTTTGTCAGTATTATCATTATTATTAATAACATCATATTTCAACAAACCACTATATTTTAGTTAAATTTTTTAAAATAATTAATTATTATAGTCTCTGAGCTAGCAGCATTTACGGTAGAGATAACTATTTGCTCATACCCTTAATGTTGTCATCATTTGTTTATTTTGGAAGTAACTTCGAAACGCTTCGACCAATGTTAGTATATGCATGTTGAATTACACATCAGTAACAATTATCCCTAATTTCATGTTTGGGAAAAGTAAAGTTGTTACATCATACTAAAAGAGAAAGCAGTCAATTATTGTTGGAATCTCTAGAATGTATTTAAGTTCAGGTATCCACATTTTTGTGAATAGTATATCAAGCAGTCGCAATACTTAAAATATGTAACTAAACAAACATTAAATGAGCTCTCCATACATTGGTAGTCCTTTTCTCGTAGGTCATCACCATCTTCCTATTCCCTCTCTAGGTCTAACAGTGAAGTTTGATAACCTAAGGTCTTATGTGGCTGATATGCAATTAGGCAATGAGTTGAACTGGTTACGTTTAGTCTCGTAAAAACTTCAGATAGTCGATATATAAAAATTTCAAATATATTACACTCATGTTTTCAATTTCTGTAACAGTCTACGTATAATTTGAATAACGACTATAATCAATAACATTAAAATTTAATTTCAACATTATCAGTGAAAGTTGTGACTGTATAATTTCAAAGATACTATAATTCATTTGACATAATTATTTCTAAACAAATCGTATAAAAACAAGCAAATTCCTGATTGACTGAATCAAAAACGTCTATCACAAACCAGTGGACATAGAAACACAAAATTCAATGACTATATTTTTACTCCAATATATTGTATTCACTACCACAGGCAAGAAATTATTCCACGACCGTCAACAAACGTACGCCAATAGCTGAATATATTTTTCTTTGCGGTGAAAGCCAAGAGACTCAATGAAGTACGTTTTTTACAAAGCAGGGTTCTTTACAAAGCAAACTGTGATACCAGTTTGCATAGATCGAAATTCCTTGAGCTAGAGTGCTGACAATGGTAGAACACTGGACGGTCTCATTGCTGTTATCCAATCGCTCGTAATATTACCTTTGGTATAATACCAATAATCTTTCACGTTTGTGATATCTCTTAAATTTAAGTTTAAACAAATCAAGGTCTATACAACTTCACAATATTCAATTAAACGTTGTTATACAAAGGCTTTTATCAATAATAGTTATTACATAGAAAACATGTTATACTATTTATACTACCAAAGAAAAATCAAATAATAAATAAAAATCAACGTTCCTAAAGTGTCCTTAAACTAAAAAATCTCTTTTCCTTAGAATATTTCGTATAGGAGATAAATTGAACTATACTTGGAGCAAAATTTTATACGTAAAAAATTATGACAAGAAAAGCATACATTATACATAAAATAAAGCCGAAAAACATTAGTAGTCCTTTCACTTTATATTGGTTATTCCCACATATTTGATGTTAACACACAATTAAACTCAACCACTTATCACATAGCATCGTCATGCATATAGATTTAACCCTGACAACGTTAACACCAAATTCGAAACAGAGTTTGTCCATGTGACCAGAGTTAGATATTTTAAATGATATAAAAAATAATAAAGGGTAGACTATGATACAAATCAGATAATGATTGAGAAACAAAAAAAAAAAAGTTTTATATAATTTACTGAACCATTCCAATGTTTCACATTTTACTGTATTTTTCGAATATTCATAACTACTAATGAAATCTACTACAAGTTATAATTACATTCAAGTGATAATTTAACTTGAAATTTTAAATATTTCACTCATATCGACAAAAAGCTCAATACGCCACAAACGTTTAGACGATTCAAAATGCTCCTAGGAGTAACATTCTCTGAAAAATGGCAGCCACATTGAAATTACCACGTAATAAGTTTGGTTTCTTTACAAAGAATTCATGTCCGAGATCACTTTATCCAAACGAAGACTAATACTTACCTTTCTCTAATTACATTTGTTTAGCTATAAATTTGTGTTATTGGAAACACAATGATACATGATTTAATGGTGGTCAAGTAATTTATTAATGTATTATATTTAATGCCGAAAATGAACGATTCTTGAAAGTATACCTGTACTGTTGTAATGTTTAATGAACTTTACTTAAGTTTACTGCTTAATTGATCAATTCTGAACTTTTTAATTTGCCGTTGATCGCGAGGATCAATATTGTGGTACAGAAGAATATTGTTTGTTGTCGCTAGCAGTTGGTACAACGTTTGACCTTGAGCGCCTATCTACCTTCCTCCCACACCGAGTGGACGAAGCCAGTGATGTCTCAGCTTTCCTTCTGTCAACATTGTGTTTAATGTGTGCTCGTTTTTGTAGTTGAATCACTATTGTGACTCACGTGACCAAACACGGACTACATGTAACTTGGTCCATTTTGGTTTTTTTTTTATAACTGTGATTTCTATATGTCGCGTATATTTAGTGTTTAAAATGTCGAGCGAGACCGTAAACTATTACGTAAGTGGTTAATGAATCAGAGAGCGACTGTGAAAGCAGAAGTATTTTATGCATTGGACAATAATGCGGATCAACGAAATGAAGAAGCAGAGGCTACAGCAGAATCCACACTACCTTCAGAGGTTACAGAAAGATATTCCAGTTGAACCTGTAGCACAACCTCAAAGACTTCATCTTGCTTTACGTGAGTTTCACATAGTTAGGGTAAAGGGTAAAAATAGTGAACTAACCTGCTGCAGAATTAATTGATACTTACGTCTATATCCCCACGTAAAACCTCCATTTCACGCACCTTGCCCTTAGGGTGATGTTAAAAATGCTCGTACCCCTGTTGAGCGTTTACTTGCCTGATTGACCACAGGCATCTATTACCACATTGTTCACTCTACTAATACACACATAGACAAAATAAAACAAGATTTCGGATGAGAAAGAAATGCAAGACCAACAGACTAATTAGAAAATTAGATTGTTGGGAATCTTATACGTAATTGGGGTGATACGATCTGGTAGACGATATAAATTTTTATCAATAGAATAGGATAACAGAATGGGGACAGGATGTGATGCAACGTATGAGGGAACATCTATGAGGGAACATAGATAGTTTTGTTACGATGCCTGTTATTTGATGACGTTCGTGACAGAGATGTAAGTCGATCACAGAACAAGATGACCGCTATGAAGCATATATTTGCTAAATTTATCTCAACTTAAATAAAAATCATTCAGGTCTACTGACTATTTGACGATTGACGAGCAGTATATCTTTCCGTGGAAGATGCCGTTTTCGAATATATATGCCCCCAAAAAAAGGCAAAATTTGGCCAAAACGTTTATGCCAAGGTATCTGCATCCAACTAAAATAAATCAATTATAGTACATCATTTCAGATTATACACTTAACATGTGTAGTGATTTTTAACTGCTGCTGTGCTTAGAATCCATAAATTTTCAAACATATGTTTAAGAGTTTTTAATGGTTATAAACCGCTAAGATTTTATATGTAAATATAAAGTCTTTTATTATAAGTGTCATAATACTTCATTTACAAATTTATTTATTTTTATAAATAAAGCTGGCAATTTTTCTTAAAACTTAGAGCTTAATGAAAATATCAGCCACTGCAAAGAGTTTGTTTCTCAACTCGGACATGTAATATGTATTTCCGTGTTGTCTCAATAAGCTAATATAATAATTTGTATTTTTAGCAATTAATTGAAATACAGAGTAATCTTAAAATAACCTTCAGGAGAGAAATAATTTAAAACTGAAAGCTTAATTTGGAATTTAAAAAAAAATTAAGAATATTCGTCTATAGTCGGTAAAAGTAAATCTAAGTCAAATTGTATATTGTTCGGTCTATAATTGATAGATTTTGCTAAGCACATAGGTGGATAAATAAATTATTGTTATTTATTTACTTTAGAGTTAAATTACCGTTTAAAATTTTTTGATATTGATATACTACCTATATGTGCATAAGGTACATTCAAATTGCTAAAACCCCAAAATAGTTTTAAAATATAAATTACGATTGCACACTTTTTTTTTTTTTTTTTTTTTTTTTTTTATCATAATAAAAGTGTTCCAAATATTTAGTGTTATTTTTATAATTAAATGTGATGATTGTATTTGATGTAATTTCTCCGGATTGTTTATGAGGTATTTGTCGTAATTTAGTTTTATACAAGGAAATCTTCCAAATTACGTTGTTTTTTTTCGCTATCACATTATTCAATTTAAAAAAAAACAATACATCTATTATAAAACAAAACACTTATATTACTTCGTAAAATTTATTTCAAAATATAACAACGTACTAGAAGATTTCTCTGAATCTGCACAACTTTATAACTATCTATATTAGAAAAAAATATATTCACAATTTCCAATATTAAGCTTTTGGTGAAAACTCAAAGCATGTTAATTTTACAAATATTACATGTTACAAATTAGGTAGTAAAAGCTATAGGAAGTTATAACTATTTTTTCTCTCAAATCTCGATTTCAATTAAAAGTAAAAACCTGAATGAATGTTTGCAAATTGGCCCAAACTTATTGCAATTCTTAAGAAAAACACAAGTTGTCTTTCTTTTGCAATCGTGTTATTGTTAAAAAATGTATCTGAATACTGACAATCAAAAAATATATATAACTCCGATTACTGAAGTTTTATAATTACAATGGTAGAATAAATAAATACTGCAATAAAAAACCCAAAACTACAGACATTAACCCTTCCTAACATTAAGCTAGTATTTACATAACGATAGTCACATCAACTCTATCAATTTTAGATTTAGCCCTACCGCTCTGTTCAAGAAGGTAATCTACTAAATTCTATACTGAAATCTATTGAAAGATATATGAGTAGTTGAGTTGAAAAGTAGTTGATATCAATATTTTCCGATAACAGGATCCAGTCCCGTGAGAGCTTTACAATTTTTAATAGGACCGTACAGATGATATGATGTGGGTAATAGACCAACCTGTAAGAATTGTTTATTGAATCTTATACATATAATAGGAAGTGGAACATTTAATAAAGACGAGTTCGTATGCATATACGTATACAAATATATAAAATTAATGTCAAATTAGTGAACTATTTATTTAGACGTGGTATTGCAGACTTCAAGACGTACATTTTTGAAGGTACATTTTTGAAGACGTACATTTTTTAACTCAAATACCACAAGCACATGATATATCAGAGGTACAGGCATTAGTGTGATGTTGGGTTAGGTAGTAAAGTGTCCAGGACTATAGAGTCGCAACCATGGGTAGGTATAATTCTGAAATGTACTGCAAGGACAGCGCGATGGAATAGCTGATGTATGTATAAAGAATTTATATACTATAGTCAGTTTCAAGTCCTGTATATAATTGAAAGATAACCAACAGACCATATTCAAATGGATATAAGAATTTGTAGGAAACACTATGACTAAGTTACAAAAACAAAAACCAGTCAACCATGATAGGTTTCAAGTGGTTCATTAAAAAAAAAAAAAAAAAAAAAAAAAAACTTACTTCTGTGTTTCTGAAGGTATCTCAATTATTAACAACTAAATAGAGAGAGGAACCTACCCTCCCCTTTTCTATTATTTATCTTCGTTACCATATTGTCTAAAATGTATTAAAAAACTTTTATTTAACTTATAATGTAAATTTATAAGTTTTTATATACGTAAATGGAACCCATTTTACATAATCTAAACAAAATAAAATAATGACGTAAAACATATGCCTCAATATAACTATCAGTTTTGTGGTCGGAGGACAAACATTTATATTTGTATCCCTAGTTAAAATATTACGGTACGTTTCACAATTATTCCTATAAATCAGACAATTAGGAAATAGTTAGTTCGAAAATTATTTTCCTACATACTAATCTAGATTGCACGACGTTTTTGTCTCCTGGATTCAGAAGGGTATATGGATATGTTAATGTAATATATTTTTGAGAACGTTTGGTACCAATGTTCCAAAAAAATCAAAACATTTGAGAGACACATTTTCAGGAACTTGTTTTGATTTATGTATACAAAATTGTAAACAGTTGTCGATAAAATAGAGTTCTCAGTAACAGAATTGAAACTAATAAATTACCTTTAAAATTGAAATGAATTGCACAATCTTGCATCGAATGGTATGTATCAATATCATTATGCAACAAGCATTGTACGTAGCAAATTCAAATTCAGTCAGAGAGTACAATATCCACTAATCAATCTAATTTCACTAATTAATGTATTCAGATATGAAAGCTGGACGTCATTACGTCAAGTCAAATCTATGTTTCAGCAAAATGGGGTTTCTATTATATTGGAATGATTTGTTGTTTCATTCAGAATGTTGTATTAGTTTAGTGATCAAATGAAAATTGTTATAGCTAAAAACATGGTGTGTTAATAATATACATATTTTTAATTTGTGGATTAAAATGAAACATAAAGTTTACATTCTCACACACATGTCGGTTATGGATAGGAATTGTATTATGTACTTTTTTCAAAACAAGCATTATATATTTAATTATGGAAAACAATATTACAAGAGACCTAATTTTTAATAGAAATTATGATCTATTTTTCTTTTGATTATACAATTTAGTGTCAACTAAGAAAATGAATGAATTTTTGATTATAAATATATCTTTGGAAGTAGAAGATTGTGGGTGTCTTTGTGTGTTATTGCTGTTGTTGCGAATCTTCAAATTAAAATACTAAATGACAGAAAAATTGATTATTTGTAAATAAGTATATGCACAATATGTGAAATGTTTTTCAATAACTCTCGAAAATTTCTTTTAATATCTATTATTGTAGAAGAGGTGTAACCTCATCACAGGCATAGTCTTTGAGGGTTTCTATTGGTATATAGAGGGTATGGGGGTTTTTCCATTTCATTTGTAAAATATATGTAAAGGTTAATGTATTTATAGTTTTAATTAGGATATTATTTGAAATTTAATTTACTATTGTTTAGAGATATTTATGAATTAATTTTTTTAAATTTTTTTATTATTATAATTTTTTTTTTTTAAATAACCTGGAAATATGAAATAAGATCTTGTGTTTCTCTCTGTAAACTACCAATTAATTAAAATTAATAAAATAAAAATAAACAAATAATAAAGGTTAAAGTGGCTCTTACGATCTCTTTTAACAGAAAATTATAAAAATAGCAATTTCGATATTATAATTTTTATAAATATATAGAGTTTTTCATGTTACATCACAATTTTCACGACGTAATAAACAATTTATATGTTCTGGAAAAAGACGTAAGTATGAACTGTTTAGGCACACATTTGATTTTAAATACTACCTGATGATATGTTTGTGCCTAGTTTCAATTTTTTTACCATTATCAAGATCTATTACTAATTGCTATTATTTGGTTCTATTTCTCACAGTTGTACCACATTATACTGCGTGGAAAATATGGGGGTGGGGGTGGCAAAATAATTTTAAAAAAATATTAGGAAATGGGTTTGAAATATAATTTCAATAATTTCAAATATTTAATTAATTTCAAAAACGTTTAATAATTTGAATAATTATGGGGAGGTCAGGGAATGGAACGGAATTTTCTTCTTCCTCTCCTCTTTGTCTGCAGGTCATTAAAAAGTACTAATAATAAATGTACACTATGATACAAAAGAATACCTACAGACATATACAGGGAGAAAAATTATCTCCATTATTAATTCGGACGTGCACGTCGATTAGAAGAGTTCAAATGGGACATTTTTGTTTTTTTATTAAGTTTTTATGATCTCCGCTTGGAGTTAATTGAGTTTTGTGATGTGACTCTATTTAAGTTTGTGTGTTTCTAAAACCTGAAGACCAAAATCGCGGAAGGTGAAGTTGAATAAAGTGAGATAAAAAGGACTACTTGACGTATAACATATTTTAAATAATAATTTTACTAATCCGTGAGCTATAGTAGATTTTTTTTTAAATATTCTTTTTTAATTTTCAATTAGCTAATTAACTTAATATATTATGCTAATTAAACATGGGCAATATTACTTTACTTGAGCGTTCACTTCCTCCGTTGTAATTATAATTTTTTAATATATGTTTTTCATTTTATTGTGCTTTACTGATTTTACAAACGGTTAATCTAAAATGTAATACAGTGTGATAGTAAAAGACGCGAAGGGACATGTTTCTGAAAAATAGCTTCGTTTTATTTTATTCTATAATATAAACACCGTTTGCTTTGAGTTATTTATTAAATAGGCAATCTATTTTATTCCCAATCATTAAATTCTAAAACCAACTGTTATCGAGATATAATACACTATACGTTTCAATAAGCCACCACTTTAAATATGTACTAAATATTAGTCGTGATTTTATTATATTTGTAAAAATTATTATAAAATATATGTATAATATAACAGGACTCTTTACTCACCAAATTCAAAAAATTTAAACTAAACTGAGCGTTTTCAGAAATTCTAATTGGGAACCATTTACTTTACTTTGGTGACCTGAGTAAATGTTTCACTGAATGCACGTAAATTATTACTTAGCCAGTACGATGATTGTACAAATAATGTCTTCTAAATTTATATGAAAATTAAAAAAGTAATCTTTTTTATCGTATACAAAATGAAATGAACCATGAACTAGTTTAACATGTGATGTTAATATTTTGAGTATTTCTGAATTCTGAGTACAATAAAACAAAGGTGTAAATGAAATCACACCTCCAACCATTCTGTGTGTCAATTCAGTTTCTCGGAGGGGTGTAATCGTGCGTTCGTCTGGATGAATGCACAGTCCACTTTGATCGTATCAGCCTTTGGGATTGTGTCCTAAGATAAGTATTTCACAGATTGCTTCATTTAATACAGTTCCGTGAAATTTTAGTTAAACAAAATAATATATATTATGGAAAAGTAATTATGTCTTGAATAAAAAGAGACGTCCAATTTAATTTTTCTAAACAAACTTATAAATTTGTAATACATGTTTTATATTTTGGAATCAGTTAAGTAGTTTACTCAAATATTTAATTTGATATATTTTATATTACATTCAAATTTTATTTCTTAATCATTGTTACTAATAATCACTTGTAATCGTTTCAAATACTTATAAATATTTTCGAATGATTTATTGAACTAATGATCATACACTATCTGTAATTAGTAAAGTTTATATGCCAACTGCAAGACGCACGAGTGTAAAAGTTATTGTATAATAAAAAGATTTTCATATTATTGATATAAAGTTCACCCGGATATTTTAAATATTAACATTTTTTTTTTTAATATTACTATTGGTATTGCTATTGGTATTGGTTTACGCGATAGGCGTGTGTTTGTTTTTGATGTTTTCTTCGTCTCTTTTTATATGGAAAGAAGGGTTGATATATTGTTGTAAAACATAAATCGTGCAATAAGTTTTATATAGGCTATACAAATATTAACCAATATCCAAAAAAACTAAAATAATTGACTTTAAACTAAAATTATGTTATAACTAAAATTTTCAGTATATAATAATCGTTAAGTTGACTGATAATTTTTTTAAATAAAGAAAATATATATTTTTAAATAAAAGATATAAATTTAATTTCATTAAGTCTTTTTTAGACAAGAAAAAGAAACCTCTATCCCATATAGTAAATTATAATTACTTCACCATTTCTAAAAAAGAGTTTTTTGTCTGCAATATTTTTAATACCTTCTTTTTACTTAAGTTATGAAATATAACTGCATTAATTTTTTTATATCATAATCTTAATTTGCATTTTGGATTACTTGTTTGTTTTGTGGTAGATAGTAATGTATAAACGAAGTAACATATATATATATATATATATATAGAGAGAGAGAGAGAGAGAGAGAGAGAGAGAGAGAGAGAGAGAGAGAGAGAGAGAGAGAGAGATCCAGAATGTGGTGCGCCGAGAAGGGTGTGAAAGTAAATTCTTCAAAAGCCTTGATAAAGTTCAATTCCCCATAATAAAGAACAGATATTCTTTCCCCGACTGAGTATGGTAAATACTCAGCTTAGAATTACCAGATCAGTCAAATACATTTGACTAACCTTGAATTACAGATTTACCTGGAACGTACTCTTTGTAAAATACCAGCAAAGCCAAATGGACACTGATGGCGTCCACCGCTCACTGACACAACATCGCACATCAGGCCACGCATCGTTCTCCTATTGTACCTATTGTATCCATGAACTTCATGTATCTGACGGTGCCTCCTTATAGGCGACCTACAGCACGGAAAAACTATAGAATGCGGACTATAGCCTAGAAAGATTGCATTCTCTCTACGCAACCGGAGTTTTTGATATCAGCAATTAAGCTATGTGGAAGGTGTAAGTGATGACATCATGTATATGTAAATTTATATTATTATGTTTTGTGAAGAAACTCTCTTGGAGTTGGTAATTGTGATGATGGTATTACGCATCCGTTGCATGTATAAAGAAGAAATACAAAAGAAACTAAATGACGGGAAACCATTTTAAATTTATATTTTACAATACTCTTTTCAACACTAAAACCGTCTGTAGTGACCCAGTTATAGAAATAAACGAAGGTAAAACAACAGTTTTATTCTTTCATTTACAAAACACAATAATTTTCTATGGTTTAGAACAAAGCAACTTTTGTCTTAAGTTGTGTTCTAATTTAAAATTATTTCCCTTTCATAAAAAGGTAATTCTTTTTAGTTATTTTATTTATATATTGTGTGTGATTAAATGGTCTATGGTAAATTATTCTGTATATTACTTAGTTTTGTTTACATTTATATCGAATTGGACTACTACTACGGCAATTTCACGAGCAAATGATTAACTTTAGGATACTTAACAACAACTGAAACCCAACCCGCCATATCTCGCACCAGAATAATCTAAATAAAATATTTCAAAAAAGAATATTTGAATGGCAAGGGTTATTTTTTAACAAATTTCAAATATAAGTCCAGAGATATTACGTTGTACATGTCTTTTAAAGTTAAACGTTATTGCAAAAAGATTTCACTTAATTATTCTAGTTCCAAATGGTGTCTATAAATGTAAACAATTGTTAATATTAGGCCTACAATTTCATATACTACTACTAAAACTATAATAATCACAAACGCCAAAAATTTGTCTATTTAATCAATAGACAATTTATGCACATTTTACAAGCTTTCCGCCATTTATTTGAAATTTCAGATAATATAAAAAAGCCCCTGTGACAATAATTTCAAATAGCAACGTAGGTCGTGTTGTATATCAAATTAAAGAGCTCACAAAGCTGAATATTTTTGGATTTAAAGTTTTTCGTATCTCTAATAACTACAAAATTAATTTGAAATGCCTAACTGTCACTTTTTGAAAAACAAATATGAAGTTTACGATAGAAAAAACAACAAAATTGACAATAGTCATTAATAATCTTAACAAATTTGAAATTAGGAAATACAAATATCATAAAACTAAATATTACATTTTGTAAATGCAAACTTATTGTAAAAAGTGGGAAGTTTTAGGTGTGGAATAAATAAAAAATGGAAATAAATGTCTTTTAGTCGGAAGTTATAAAAATAGCAAAGGTGAGTTATATGAAGGATGAGGACGTATTGTATCATTAGGCCTCATTTCCAAGAGTCCGATCGAAACTCAGAGATGCCCCTACCTCAATGATTCTAAATGTGGTTTTTAAAATAAATGTTAAAGCTGTTAAAATTTGGTGATACAATGAACTTAACAAAAATAATAGTCTAAATAGCAAAAGTAGTACCTTAACATTAAGTAGCACTATCAAATCGTCAAACAGTAAGTAATGATATGGAGTAAAAGGAAACATAAATATGATAATAGCCTCCTGTTATTCAAAATAAACGTACTTACAGTACAATTGGTATCTAGTAAGGGTCTAACTGTGACAAACCTCGACCCAACAATGTGCATTAGTGGCAGTAGTGCGTGGAGTATTGATATATTTATGACCAAAAGAGAGAAAGTAGGAATATAGGTTTAATTCTAATATATCAAAAACCCTAAGCACGAAATTATCCAGTCTCTAATTGTTGTTAATTTAAAATGGGAAGGGTTCTGGAAGTCTACTTTCATTGACTTGAATAGGATCTGTTTTTACATATATATTTATAGTAAAAACATGTTAAAATATTTCTTTTTGTTTTATTACAAGATTTAGTCGACGATTACCTTTAAAAGTAGCAAAAATAATTAACTATGTTTGTTTGAATTAGTATTCAAACTAATTGCTCAAAACATTGTAAGTACGTAAGAGGTTCCTTAAAACCGTAAGGCATCTCTATTACGGTTATTAATATTAGTATAATTTACAACTTTATTCAATATAAAAGATATAGATAATATAAAAATATTCTGAGTAAAGGTATATCACAATAGCAAGGGGTGATATAAATTTAACCATATATTTAGAAAAATACAAAAAAAAAGATAACTAGTATCATTTAAATAGCGGAATGTACTAAAGATAAGACACAAAAGAAAGAGAAAGAGGAAATGTGATTAAATATAAACAAAAATTATTTGTAAAAATAATGAGGTTATAAGAGAGTTGGTCTGATATTACATTGATGGAAGGAGTAATTTTTAATAATTTTGGTGACTATACATAAAGGTTCTAAAATATTAGCATTGCATCGATGCAGAAAATGCTATTTATTGTGCTCTAAATATCTTTATTTGCCAAACAGTTGCCCCAGAGATGGCATGAAAAATTATATACAATTTAGCCACCTTGTAGAATTGATAAAAATTACCTAACCTGAACACATGGCTATCTCCAAATAAAGTTTCTAAGATTTCACAGGGTTCTGATGATTATTAGGGGATGAGATAATTTTTTATCACAGATTAATTATTTGTTGTTTTAATTTAAAATAGTTTCTTAATTTTTTCTAAAGAAATTGTGATCTCTGTATGTATGTGTTTTAGCTTATTTGAAGAAGAGTTAGTAATATGCCTTGAATAGAGATATAGATTGTCGGTTATATATGAAAAACGGAGATTTAAAATTCAATGATTATTCTCTACAAATATTTAGTATGTCTGACAGGTTAGGTAGTGATTTTGGGTTAAGGAGTTTATTTTAAGAGAAATAAATTTATTTGTGGATTAAATTTACATAAAGATTAACTAAATTAGTTAAATTTAGAAAATGACAGCAATATGTATTTATAATTCGGCTAAAAAAAAATGAACACTAAAAGAACTAGTAGAACGTAAATCAATAAAATTTTATCTCAACCTTTAAGTCCACAAAAGACACACCAAAATACTTAATAGTTCTTCATTGTGTAAGCTAACATCTTTCCCAATAAAATGATAAAATTATTGTATAGCCTACTGATGTAAGTTATATGTAAGTAGAGTTTAATATATATATATATAGAAAAGGAGAATTTACATGTGGCAAGTGAAAAAATTTAATTTTGGGTATGATAATTTTGAAGTAAAAGAGTGCAGTGCTGTGTGGTGAGTTGAAATTATAAACAATTAACATACATTTAGGTTACTACGTGTACTGTAAAAATCGACAAGATTTAACAGCCATGACAGACATTTTTTCCTGTCTACTAGATAGCAATTAAAAAACTGGGAAATTCAATTTGAAGCCGTCAGTCTGGGAGTAAATATTTAGTGGATCGTACATTTTCAGTTACCAATTGGTAGTGCAAATCATATCTCTGATATCGAATCAATTATAGACGACACTATGCGAATACTAATGATTATTCTATTGGTTATAGATCCAGTTTCGTGGAAAATACAATATTTTAATCAACAATCGTGGTCTCTATTAGTTTTTACAGTTGTGGTATTAACTATAAATAAGATCCCCTTGGAAATTGCGTTGCCGCAATCTACTAAATAGTTAAAATGAATAGATCTTACTGCAGGTCATTCGACGATTTTGTTGCCTATTAGGTATTATTTACGTTGAACTAGATAATGATGTTATTTTTTACTTACCTTACAAAATAAAAGAGATTTATATCAGAAATTGTATTAGTATATCCTGTAATTATGAATATTATACTTTAGGCGGTCGAAATGTGTATGGAGGCCTCTGTTACTTAGTAGGAATCTTAACGTAACTCGTAGTTGATATACAGTTCAGACAATCCCCTATGAGTTTTAAGTAGAATGGATCGATTCAAGATAACTCTATACTATTTAGATATTTTGAAAAATATTACGCAACCATACCATTTTAGTCCGATTGGTGACTGATTATATTGTACATCGAAATGGCGGCCATTGGTTAGGTGAGACAAGAGTGCACATTGCCGCGATGCAATTGTCATAAAGGATGAATTTCGCATTTCAATTCATTTGGCGATTGAAGTTTCCACAATTGTATCTCACTACACTAAAACATTTATATTAAATATCCATTTACTGCAAAATTGTCGTCATATTTTATAAATTTTGTAGCATTTAGTTTGAATCGAACAGTAATATAACATCATCAGCAAACAACAAAACTGGCACTTCAGTTTCCCGATTTATAAAGGATGTGAATTACAGCTAAACAAATTCTATATTAAATGGCAAAATAATAAAATTATAAAAAATTTTGAAAGTTTATAATATTGTGTTGAAAAGTTTTTAGACTCAACTAAGTCAAACAATAATTCCCCGTTTTCCCGTACTATAAATAATATAAGGCGCTTACAATGCATCTACAAAAGTTTTTGACAGCCACCGATTGAACAATTTTGGCCTCATAGTTAAATGACTAAAATTGTCGAAAGGTTTTTCTAGATCAAATTACCGCTCCGCAGACATCCAGGTTCTTCTTTATATACGTATCAATTATTAATTTTTAAACTAATACACTTTATTCATTTTCGTGAACGTTTTATGAAACGTCGTACATATTCACCACCTTCAGTTCGAAACTCAATTAAAAACAAACAGGGTTTATTTACATGATATATAATATCATGTAAAACGTACAGATGCTGATGCAAAACACTCACCGATAATTGCAATATAATTACAATGGAAAATCTTTAATTTTGTATTATTTACATACACTACGATTATTGTAGAGTGAATATAATATTCATATTGAGTTACACACCAGATATTAATGTATATGTGTGCTTAATTTGTAATTGTACAGAACCTAATTATTTCTTTATTGGTTAACTACCCTATATTATCAACAATCCAACTTTACTTTTACAGTCTGCTTTAATACTTTATATTTTATTGGTACTTTCTGTCAGACACAGAACCCTTGTGAAATTGTTGTAGAAACGATTAACTTTTATTCTCTGGTGAGGAAATAAAGTATGATCTCACTCTTATACTTCATTGACCAGAAGTTGTTCGTAATAAAATTACTTAAAAAACACTTAACACTGCAGGAACATATGTAATAATTGGAAATTCAATTAATGGCAATGAATTTGGTTTATATAGCTAGTCTTTATAAAATGTATGCTGACCTGAATCTAGAAATTGTTTTCATTCAAAAACTTGAAACCAATTTAAAATAAACAACATATATTATTACAAATGTTTTTATTTTTTATTATAAATTATATTATATCAAAATATATTCAATATTCTTGACGTAAAATGGTTTAATTTTCACTCTCACTGGAAATAATCTTAGTCTTAATAAAATGTTAAAAATTAAACGTAACAACACCTGAAACTGTACTTGATCTCTAAATAGAAAACGTCATTGCCAATTCCATCTGGCCCATAAACATAAAATGAATTTTTTAATCAGCTGTTTATGAAACATTCCACAGTCTTCTTCACATGAGTAGCAAATGGGAAATGTAAAGTGGATGTGAATTAATCATCCCCTTCATAAAAAAGGAGACCATTGAAAATGTTTGGTTACGATGAAATTCTCATGGTTAGAGTAGTATGACAATAAATAGGTTTCAAAAAAAAAAGATAGAGAAGAAGAATTGTATGGGATTTTACGGTTTATATAATGACTGGGTCAGATTTAGTATGATACAGATATTATACAAAATAATTATATCATTGAAATCACTTAGATAATTAGAAGTAATTTGTTTTTTGTTTTGTATTTTGGAAAACTAACATTTTTTACCTCTTTCTGAACTGGTATTCATAGTTTACTAAAATTTTCACTACACGATTATATAGTATTTTAGAGAAAGTTATAATTATGAAATTATATTAGATGAAATATATTAGAGGGACGTTGTGGAAAGAATAAAAATGATCATATATTATAAACTTTTCGTTAGGTTTCTCCTGTATTGCCTTTTTATTATTTGACGTCCAAGAAATATGATAAATATAACAATATGTATGCATCAAGACCCGCTAATATTAACAATCTGAAACTCTTTATTGGATAGTTTTTTAATGTGTTTATTATCTACAACTGTTTCACTATGTCCTGCAGAATTTTCATAATGATCACTTGACATTATTTGACTTATATTACACCCGTGAACATAAAACTATAATAATCACAAACGCCAAAAATTTGTCTATTTAATCAATAGACAATTTATGCACATTTTACAAGCTTTCCGCCATTTATTTGAAATTTCAGATAATATAAAAAAGCCCCTGTGACAATAATTTCAAATAGCAACGTAGGTCGTGTTGTATATCAAATTAAAGAGCTCACAAAGCTGAATATTTTTGGATTTAAAGTTTTTCGTATCTCTAATAACTACAAAATTAATTTGAAATGCCTAACTGTCACTTTTTGAAAAACAAATATGAAGTTTACGATAGAAAAAACAACAAAATTGACAATAGTCATTAATAATCTTAACAAATTTGAAATTAGGAAATACAAATATCATAAAACTAAATATTACATTTTGTAAATGCAAACTTATTGTAAAAAGTGGGAAGTTTTAGGTGTGGAATAAATAAAAAATGGAAATAAATGTCTTTTAGTCGGAAGTTATAAAAATAGCAAAGGTGAGTTATATGAAGGATGAGGACGTATTGTATCATTAGGCCTCATTTCCAAGAGTCCGATCGAAACTCAGAGATGCCCCTACCTCAATGATTCTAAATGTGGTTTTTAAAATAAATGTTAAAGCTGTTAAAATTTGGTGATACAATGAACTTAACAAAAATAATAGTCTAAATAGCAAAAGTAGTACCTTAACATTAAGTAGCACTATCAAATCGTCAAACAGTAAGTAATGATATGGAGTAAAAGGAAACATAAATATGATAATAGCCTCCTGTTATTCAAAATAAACGTACTTACAGTACAATTGGTATCTAGTAAGGGTCTAACTGTGACAAACCTCGACCCAACAATGTGCATTAGTGGCAGTAGTGCGTGGAGTATTGATATATTTATGACCAAAAGAGAGAAAGTAGGAATATAGGTTTAATTCTAATATATCAAAAACCCTAAGCACGAAATTATCCAGTCTCTAATTGTTGTTAATTTAAAATGGGAAGGGTTCTGGAAGTCTACTTTCATTGACTTGAATAGGATCTGTTTTTACATATATATTTATAGTAAAAACATGTTAAAATATTTCTTTTTGTTTTATTACAAGATTTAGTCGACGATTACCTTTAAAAGTAGCAAAAATAATTAACTATGTTTGTTTGAATTAGTATTCAAACTAATTGCTCAAAACATTGTAAGTACGTAAGAGGTTCCTTAAAACCGTAAGGCATCTCTATTACGGTTATTAATATTAGTATAATTTACAACTTTATTCAATATAAAAGATATAGATAATATAAAAATATTCTGAGTAAAGGTATATCACAATAGCAAGGGGTGATATAAATTTAACCATATATTTAGAAAAATACAAAAAAAAAGATAACTAGTATCATTTAAATAGCGGAATGTACTAAAGATAAGACACAAAAGAAAGAGAAAGAGGAAATGTGATTAAATATAAACAAAAATTATTTGTAAAAATAATGAGGTTATAAGAGAGTTGGTCTGATATTACATTGATGGAAGGAGTAATTTTTAATAATTTTGGTGACTATACATAAAGGTTCTAAAATATTAGCATTGCATCGATGCAGAAAATGCTATTTATTGTGCTCTAAATATCTTTATTTGCCAAACAGTTGCCCCAGAGATGGCATGAAAAATTATATACAATTTAGCCACCTTGTAGAATTGATAAAAATTACCTAACCTGAACACATGGCTATCTCCAAATAAAGTTTCTAAGATTTCACAGGGTTCTGATGATTATTAGGGGATGAGATAATTTTTTATCACAGATTAATTATTTGTTGTTTTAATTTAAAATAGTTTCTTAATTTTTTCTAAAGAAATTGTGATCTCTGTATGTATGTGTTTTAGCTTATTTGAAGAAGAGTTAGTAATATGCCTTGAATAGAGATATAGATTGTCGGTTATATATGAAAAACGGAGATTTAAAATTCAATGATTATTCTCTACAAATATTTAGTATGTCTGACAGGTTAGGTAGTGATTTTGGGTTAAGGAGTTTATTTTAAGAGAAATAAATTTATTTGTGGATTAAATTTACATAAAGATTAACTAAATTAGTTAAATTTAGAAAATGACAGCAATATGTATTTATAATTCGGCTAAAAAAAAATGAACACTAAAAGAACTAGTAGAACGTAAATCAATAAAATTTTATCTCAACCTTTAAGTCCACAAAAGACACACCAAAATACTTAATAGTTCTTCATTGTGTAAGCTAACATCTTTCCCAATAAAATGATAAAATTATTGTATAGCCTACTGATGTAAGTTATATGTAAGTAGAGTTTAATATATATATATATAGAAAAGGAGAATTTACATGTGGCAAGTGAAAAAATTTAATTTTGGGTATGATAATTTTGAAGTAAAAGAGTGCAGTGCTGTGTGGTGAGTTGAAATTATAAACAATTAACATACATTTAGGTTACTACGTGTACTGTAAAAATCGACAAGATTTAACAGCCATGACAGACATTTTTTCCTGTCTACTAGATAGCAATTAAAAAACTGGGAAATTCAATTTGAAGCCGTCAGTCTGGGAGTAAATATTTAGTGGATCGTACATTTTCAGTTACCAATTGGTAGTGCAAATCATATCTCTGATATCGAATCAATTATAGACGACACTATGCGAATACTAATGATTATTCTATTGGTTATAGATCCAGTTTCGTGGAAAATACAATATTTTAATCAACAATCGTGGTCTCTATTAGTTTTTACAGTTGTGGTATTAACTATAAATAAGATCCCCTTGGAAATTGCGTTGCCGCAATCTACTAAATAGTTAAAATGAATAGATCTTACTGCAGGTCATTCGACGATTTTGTTGCCTATTAGGTATTATTTACGTTGAACTAGATAATGATGTTATTTTTTACTTACCTTACAAAATAAAAGAGATTTATATCAGAAATTGTATTAGTATATCCTGTAATTATGAATATTATACTTTAGGCGGTCGAAATGTGTATGGAGGCCTCTGTTACTTAGTAGGAATCTTAACGTAACTCGTAGTTGATATACAGTTCAGACAATCCCCTATGAGTTTTAAGTAGAATGGATCGATTCAAGATAACTCTATACTATTTAGATATTTTGAAAAATATTACGCAACCATACCATTTTAGTCCGATTGGTGACTGATTATATTGTACATCGAAATGGCGGCCATTGGTTAGGTGAGACAAGAGTGCACATTGCCGCGATGCAATTGTCATAAAGGATGAATTTCGCATTTCAATTCATTTGGCGATTGAAGTTTCCACAATTGTATCTCACTACACTAAAACATTTATATTAAATATCCATTTACTGCAAAATTGTCGTCATATTTTATAAATTTTGTAGCATTTAGTTTGAATCGAACAGTAATATAACATCATCAGCAAACAACAAAACTGGCACTTCAGTTTCCCGATTTATAAAGGATGTGAATTACAGCTAAACAAATTCTATATTAAATGGCAAAATAATAAAATTATAAAAAATTTTGAAAGTTTATAATATTGTGTTGAAAAGTTTTTAGACTCAACTAAGTCAAACAATAATTCCCCGTTTTCCCGTACTATAAATAATATAAGGCGCTTACAATGCATCTACAAAAGTTTTTGACAGCCACCGATTGAACAATTTTGGCCTCATAGTTAAATGACTAAAATTGTCGAAAGGTTTTTCTAGATCAAATTACCGCTCCGCAGACATCCAGGTTCTTCTTTATATACGTATCAATTATTAATTTTTAAACTAATACACTTTATTCATTTTCGTGAACGTTTTATGAAACGTCGTACATATTCACCACCTTCAGTTCGAAACTCAATTAAAAACAAACAGGGTTTATTTACATGATATATAATATCATGTAAAACGTACAGATGCTGATGCAAAACACTCACCGATAATTGCAATATAATTACAATGGAAAATCTTTAATTTTGTATTATTTACATACACTACGATTATTGTAGAGTGAATATAATATTCATATTGAGTTACACACCAGATATTAATGTATATGTGTGCTTAATTTGTAATTGTACAGAACCTAATTATTTCTTTATTGGTTAACTACCCTATATTATCAACAATCCAACTTTACTTTTACAGTCTGCTTTAATACTTTATATTTTATTGGTACTTTCTGTCAGACACAGAACCCTTGTGAAATTGTTGTAGAAACGATTAACTTTTATTCTCTGGTGAGGAAATAAAGTATGATCTCACTCTTATACTTCATTGACCAGAAGTTGTTCGTAATAAAATTACTTAAAAAACACTTAACACTGCAGGAACATATGTAATAATTGGAAATTCAATTAATGGCAATGAATTTGGTTTATATAGCTAGTCTTTATAAAATGTATGCTGACCTGAATCTAGAAATTGTTTTCATTCAAAAACTTGAAACCAATTTAAAATAAACAACATATATTATTACAAATGTTTTTATTTTTTATTATAAATTATATTATATCAAAATATATTCAATATTCTTGACGTAAAATGGTTTAATTTTCACTCTCACTGGAAATAATCTTAGTCTTAATAAAATGTTAAAAATTAAACGTAACAACACCTGAAACTGTACTTGATCTCTAAATAGAAAACGTCATTGCCAATTCCATCTGGCCCATAAACATAAAATGAATTTTTTAATCAGCTGTTTATGAAACATTCCACAGTCTTCTTCACATGAGTAGCAAATGGGAAATGTAAAGTGGATGTGAATTAATCATCCCCTTCATAAAAAAGGAGACCATTGAAAATGTTTGGTTACGATGAAATTCTCATGGTTAGAGTAGTATGACAATAAATAGGTTTCAAAAAAAAAAGATAGAGAAGAAGAATTGTATGGGATTTTACGGTTTATATAATGACTGGGTCAGATTTAGTATGATACAGATATTATACAAAATAATTATATCATTGAAATCACTTAGATAATTAGAAGTAATTTGTTTTTTGTTTTGTATTTTGGAAAACTAACATTTTTTACCTCTTTCTGAACTGGTATTCATAGTTTACTAAAATTTTCACTACACGATTATATAGTATTTTAGAGAAAGTTATAATTATGAAATTATATTAGATGAAATATATTAGAGGGACGTTGTGGAAAGAATAAAAATGATCATATATTATAAACTTTTCGTTAGGTTTCTCCTGTATTGCCTTTTTATTATTTGACGTCCAAGAAATATGATAAATATAACAATATGTATGCATCAAGACCCGCTAATATTAACAATCTGAAACTCTTTATTGGATAGTTTTTTAATGTGTTTATTATCTACAACTGTTTCACTATGTCCTGCAGAATTTTCATAATGATCACTTGACATTATTTGACTTATATTACACCCGTGAACATAAAACATCGAGTTTGAATAAACACATAAAAATGAACACAAAACTGGACCTAGAATAAACCAACAACCTTGATAAATAATTGTGTTAACTATTGTAACAGTAACGTGCACTGTACAAAATAAAAATGAAATGCCCTTTAATTAACTAGTTCAAAGTATTAGCTTTTGTGACGGTATTTAAAATATAAAGTATTGTGTATATCCATTCAAAAGCCAAGTTAAGGGCGAGAGATGAAACAGCAGTTGCCAATAAACATTAAAGATTTACTTTAAAAGAATATCATTTATGAAATATGGTATAGTTTTTTGATCAATAGTATCGCCAAAAGTCTGTTTGTTTAAAAATACTTTTAAAAAAATGTTTATCTTAAATTTCATTTCTATATACTAGTATAACCTTGAGTTTAACAGATATATTAAAATATGTTTATATTATAAGTACATATCTAAATAACATATTTACATAGTTATTTCACATTTTTGTTATATAATTTTTTAATATTTCTACTTTCTTTCCGTTTATTTTAAAGTATTATTTTATTTAGTTCATTTACAATAAATTTAATCAGAGTATCTTCCTTGTTTGGAATCAATATCTAATTTAAATCGGTATACCATTTTATCTCCATATTACACATAAAACAAACAAAAGGTGAGACGGGTTATATATTCTACTGTGTTGACAATATATCTGAAAATTACACGATTACAGTGATCTCTCATAACAAACGTTATGTCAGTTCCTGACAGCGTTAAGTTTTATCTGTAGTTAATAAATATTGATTGGTTTAGGAAAATATTGAATATAGACGTTTGATCTAACTATAGCCTAAAGTGGATTGTTTTAAAATTTATAAACTAATTACATGAACAAAATATCATAAATTTACTAATATTTATACAAATTTAGATATAGAACAATTCCCCAAAAAGAGGTAATGGAAATGCACATGGTTTATATACTAAATATGATCAATAACGACCACACTTACACCAATATAAGTATAACATAAAACAAATATGTTTTACGTAATGTATTATAAATTATACCGTAAGTATTTGGAGTATCAATACATTACGTACTGCAACGTTTTCTGCATTGCAGGGATGCATAGGGGTTTTATAAATTTGACACAAGATGGAATAGTTCAAACATTAAAACTTTAACAACATCTCTTTAACACATCTTTCATAAATTATTTTTTTATACAGGTAATTTCAAAAAGTAAAATTATATTTTCTGTATATTATATTATATAACAATATATAACAATATATATATATATATATATATATATTCTACGTAATTTCTTAAATATGATATGTAGTATTAAAATTATAGGAAGTATAGGGTTTGTTTGGAAATCGCATAACATAAAGACCTCCGTTTATTGAGTGATAATATACAAGTCGTCAGGAATCGTTTTCTATACAGTCACCCACGCGCAATGTAAGCGACTGAACCGCATGAGTTACAGCCTTTGTTTTAACTTAAATACCCCTATTATTACCCTAGAGAATTCATTTAAAATGTTTTTAAATCTCAAAATGAACCAAAGGTGATTTTTTGGGAGTGAGGTCGTTTTTTGAAAGTATTCAAAATAAAGGTAGAATACCTCACTTTAAAGGTATGTTCTGTGATCATTAAAAAAAAAAAAAGTTTTAAGTACTGCGTATGTATACACTATGTTCCAAAACCTCAAAAAATTAGTATATCACAGTTAGTTTTATTGTTAGATAACATAGCCTCCATAAACCAAACCTTTATCCTAGATTCTAGAGAAGATACCTTTTTTCCAAATATAATATTATGGAATGGATTAACATGTTAATACAAAGGGGAAATAAAAACACTTTACTGTCGGAAATGGTCTAAGTTTATTTTACTAGCGTTAGTAGAAATGTGACATATTTATTGTGGTGTTATTAGTGACCACTTTAACTTTCCAAACTTGATGTCAATAAAAGATTTTATTGAATTTAATTATAAATTAAATAGGTATTTAAAGCATTGACTGAACTTAAATACCTAATGACATTTCTATGTTATTTCTCAGTTACATTATATAATATATTTTTTAAATAATTCTATAACCACGATTTTGAATGGACATAGAGGATAGGTAAATTAAGAAATTACCTTCAACGTATATAATTATAATGAGTTTTATACATTTAGGAATAATCAATATTTTACCTTATTCCCTTACCTCATATTTGACAATCAAAACTATATTTGGAGATAATTCGTAATTACACCAAAAGAAATGCTTACAGGCAAACAAACGGTATTAAGAAAGTAGTATAATACTATGGCAGTATATCGCACGAACTGTCAACAAATATTATATTATATTATGTTCATACAACCACATTACTTAATTTACCGTATACATTTATTTAATCATGAGTACAAATTGAGTATCAAGTCAGTTTTGAATCAGTAATTTCCAGGGATCAAATGTAGGGTAATTGACACCTAACTCTATAATAATGGGTATAAACATATGTTCCAAATACTAATATCTTCATATATTTGATATATTGAATGAGATAAAAATACCTCATGAAAAACATTGTTCATCATTTTGACAACTACTGTCGAAATGTACGTATGTTTATACTTAATCGACATCATACGTACTAATTAGTTGTATCCTTACATTACAAATGTGTTATCTGGTATAAATAAATGCAAAAAAGTAATATAAATAAATTAAGCAAAAACATGTCAGAACTACTAATTTGAAGCTTCCCCGCCACTCAGCTACTATTGAAGTAACGAAAGTCAAATCAGCTGTTTAAATTTTAGTTATAGCACTGCCCTTCTGTTTATGACGGAAATGTATTAGACTACTGAAATTTAATGAATTTGAGATGAGTAGGGGAATAAAACTTTGCTAATCTCAGAAATGTTTTGACGACTCTCAAAGTCTAAACCAGCGATGGCTTTGAAATATTTATTAGGACTGTAGAGAAAATTTGTTTGTGGTTGAGAGTCCAATTTATAAGGACTGTGTATTGGATCTTATCGAATTTGTCTAATTTTGGGAGACCTTATCAGAGTTCTCTGTTTACAAATCTTGTTCATCTCTGTTGAATTCAGACACTAGGGAGTTGTCAATGTTTCCTAGGATGCCAATTAGTCTTGAAATTACTATTGCTTGCAACAATAACTTGTTTATCTTTGTTTTTGTTTTGTTTTTTAAGTGCTAGTTCGTCTCGTGTGATATGTGCAACAAGTTATTGTTTTGAAATTTGACTTTTTGTTTAACAAAGCCCATGTAGTCATTTAGTAGCTATTACAGTTCTGGAGGAATTATATATAAACAAAATTTTAAAGGGATATGAATGAATATTTTAATTGTCAACATAGAGCGTATTAATTTAGACATAGTTTTTCTGTTTTCGGAACATAAATGATTAATCTGAATTTACCATACAACCCCACAATCATTTATTTCAGGTGAATGATATAATATTAAGGCTGTTAAGGGGGTATAGTTGTTAGAAAATTATATTATTTGTGCTGAAAGGCTACTACGGTTTGGAATAAGTCCTGAATGTGTTCGAAGTAGAAAATACTTATTATAATATGGAGGTCGGTGAGAAGAAATACCTTATATAGTGATAATTTAGAGACGATTTTTAGGCAGCAGTCCAATTGTAATTAAGTAAAAACAAACACATCGCTTTCAAGTGGTTAAAGGCAAATAGAAGAAACGCTATTACTAGTTTACAAAGAATAGTCTATCAGCAGAGTTTTATACAGGTGTTCAGTGATTTAAAAAGCACCTCTACAATGCTAAAGGTGCATTATTTCATAGCCATATCAATTATTTACGGGGAAATGGCAGAAAAAGCTCTATAGCGGGTCCATCCATTTCAGTTTCTAATTTTCCTCTGACTCTTCTATTTTCGTGAATTTCTAAAATGATTACCTCACCTTATTAAAACGTAAATAAATAGATATTATTTTAGGTAACCAAAATAATGGAAATAGTGGAAAATTATGAAAATATCATAAAATAAAACTAACGATTTCTAATGGAAAGCCTCAATATAAATATCACAAAGAATATACATATCGCATTTATATTTTTAGTGTCCCTTGTATTATTGTGCGATATACGATTATTCCAGTTTTAAGGCAATTAGAAAATAGTTTCTGCAAGTATAATGAACGTAAATTAATTTCACAACTTGTTTGTCTCCTGTGTTCAAAACATATCCAGTAAATGTTAATGTTCGGTAATTCTAATAAGATTGAACTTTTTTTTAAAGTTTAAATAAGGCATATCAATATGAATAACATTCGAACATTTTGACACTGAATCTTAATGATTTGTTTAGTTTTATAAAGTATATAAATGATCTACAATTGAAGACAGAATCTGGTACTTAGCTACACAATTGGAACTAGTGAACTACCAACTATATTTAAGTAAATGTATAGTCCAATCTAGGTTTCAGGGAAATAATGACTTTAGGTTAATTTTGGAATGAATAGTTGAAACGTACTTTATATTATACTCTTCAATGATTACATAAAAAGTGAGTAAAAAAAATATAAATAAACATTAAGTTTACTTTTCGAAAATGTTTTAATTAAATATGAATTGTATTATGTACTTTAACGAAAAAAAAAGATTTAATTATTGAAAACGAATAGAAAATAAAACCTAATTTAAAAATCCATTTATAAATCTATTTTTTAAAGTTTAATACCATTTAGACGTTTTACCTGATATTCATATTCCTAATCGATTATATCTCTCTTATTCCCATATTTTTTTTTACTTTGCAGCAGATTTATGAAAACTAATATTGTTATTTATTCCAGACAGTGTTCGTAGCAAATGCTGTGACTTAGAGATCGTGAATTAGGAAATCACAGTATAAGTCATGAAAGATTTGAACGTCCTGTATGTGTTTTGGTTTTAATTCTACGTTATTTAGTTTCGAGAAACTATAAATATTGATCAGAAATTAAATAATTGTGGAAAGCCTTAAACATATTTGACATAGCTAAGTTTTACTCTATTTACAAGCAAGAATGGTAATTACTCTACTAATCGTAGACCAATCTTTAGTTTATTAAATTATTTGTTTTTTAAACACACACTCAAAGATATTCCAAGTCGTAACAGATATTTTCACAATACATATATTTTTTTAATACACCTAATACTCTGTAATCTAATATTATTTGAAGATGAGATGTGGTTGCAGTTTCTTTTGACGTCATTTCTATGAAACATTGTATATTCGTTTAAACTCCGTTGATAAAGGTTTGTTTGAGTGTAACACATGACAATATTACCTTGGTAATGAACGTTGCATTGTGTTGTTGCAATGAAACGTTTGGTGTAGAAATGTTGGGTGTTTTCTATCATTCGATGTTTTTCCAGTTATTCTTTACAGTCCCCGGCTAGTGTAAGTATTGTGTTATTGCTGCAGTAGTAAGAGGTTTGAATTCAATCACTTTGTGAGCTCAATAATTTACGATCTTCACTCAACGTTGTAACAAAATTTAAAAGATATATTTATTGGTAGCAAACTCATATTGGGAATGTTACAAACACGACGGTGGTAATTATATATGGCGAAAATACAATACACGAATGTAAAGGCCTTCAGAGCTATTAAGCCAATGTGATAGTTTATAATGTTTGTTAACATGGAGAAATGTTCAGTTTCAAAATGGTATCAAATCTACCAATAAATACGCTTATTATTATTGTTCAGTTCTTCCAAAACCACAACATGCTTCTATAAAAACTAGCAAAGTAGTTACGTGAAAATACATTTACATGGTAAATCACTCATTTTTTAATCTGGAAACATACTTTAAATAAAGCTAAATGAAATTGTTTTATTTTAATGTATACACACTTAAAAAATATAAGGTGCTATTTGACCCACTTCTCAGTTTGGCTATCCTACAAGACCAATGTAAAACTTTATATTACCTCTAAATACGACCTTTATATCATTTAAAATGTGATATATTCTGTGATATATTCCCTTCTTTAAGTCAACAGTAGTTGACTGACCGCTGTAATAATTACATAATCAATAAAAAAAAAAGTTTGTATTCTTTATTCTGTTAAAGGTAATCATTATTAATAAAGTTGTTAAATACAAAACTGCTATTTATATTGACTGACACTCATAATAGAATGTTATATTAAACACAATATATCAAAACGTTACCCAGGAATAAGAAGTTTGTGTATACACCATTTAAGTGGACATATTATAATTTTAAAAATATTAATTTCTTTTGAAAACAAACAAGTGGGTGCACGTTTTAAGTTGCTACACTTTCAATAGATTTTACTAATAATATTAACTATAATCAACTATTAATACATATCCATTATGACAAAGTGTAACAATATTTCAACTTGTATTTTTTTTTATATGTAGGGATGTTGTTTGCAAAATTAATTTTTTTTTTCTCTTCTCGTATGTTCCAATTTACATAATTTATATAATAATTTTATTCTTTAAATTCTTAATTTTTTTTTCTAAATTTTAATCCTTACACATTTTATCTGAATTTATTTTTGATTTATCTGTTATCCCAAAATATCTAATACTTTTCAGTTGCTAATGTTGGCCTGAAGTTATTTTACTGAGATCTTTCTTGTTATTATTTGAAACTTTAGGATTGTTGCCACTGGCTATTGAGTTACATAAGAAGGAAATCTGCTTGGGAGGTTCGATTAGGATTTCGGTTTTACTTTATGGGATGGGTTTGAAAATTTTGCTTTTCTCTTGGTGTTTTCTATTAGATTTCCATTCATTCTTCCTCAATATTCCTTCAGTTTTGGCAATCCATTTCTCAATTGTTTCATAAGTTGTATCTCCCCTGCATAACTTTTACTTGGTTACCCTCCACTAGCAAGTTTATTACACGTATTAACGACACATAAGCATGCTATTAATTACAAATAATTCAAATTGGTGGCTAGTGAAATGTGGCTTTTCTCACCATTTTAGAAAACTAATCTACTATTATATGGTTCCCATGTCATTTATTTTACTATTTTCTATTAGGTTTCTTAGAAGTTTTTGTGTTTGATATTCCTATAGTTCACAATAATAAACCTTAAAATATTTGTTTTTTGCCATTATCTCGCTTTACAATAACTCCACCTATCTAAAACCAACCTTCTTTTATATCTTTATTTATTTATTTTAGATTCACTTCGTTAATGAAATTTTTATCTATTTCAGTAAAAATTCCTTCAATTTCTTTAATAAACTTGATATGAATATCCAACTTCTGGTTTCAGCAAATTTTGGAAATTTATTATTCCCTTGATGTTTTGAACAATTCTAATATTTACCTATATATTTTAATTGTTCTCGTTTCTCTAATTTTCTTTTTACAAATCATTCCTACGTTTTCCACTTTCATAAAAATATTCAGTTAATTTATTTTGATTTTCTACGATTTTCTATGATCTTTCAAACTAACTGTTAGTACATCTGCCATACATCAAAGCAAATTTCCTGAGTACTGTCTTATGTGTTCTACTATATATTTTAAAATGTGGTTTTCACTATCTTTTAATGTAGAAAGTTTTCATTTAAACAGAAATAAATAAAAAATAACTTTTATCAAGTTAGAAGATTTTAATAGGACCAGTATGGTCCTATGTGTAAAGTTTTTATAATTTTATTTGATATGAATGTCGGAATTTTGCCTCAGTAACCAACATTTTTATCAAATATTGCTGATTATATATCCTGTGAAACAATATTTAATACGGATAAGTTAAAACAAATATATTTCGAATAAACGAACATGACGATATATTACACTTTTCCATTGCAAAATATGATGGTTTCAGAAGGAACCAATTCTCTAAATTGAACCGTTTTATGCCTTTCTATACATGCCATAAGGGTTGCATGCGCCGGGTAGAAAACATCTGTTAAAAAGGTGTTTCATTCTCTTATATCTAATTGATTTTTATTTTTCAATCTCATGATCAAAGAGTAGGACATGACATTTGTATCAACAGTCTTCAGTTTCACCCTTCGTTCTGCTGAATTGATGTCCTGGTTGGCCTTAGTTGGGCAAAGCAACTCAGCATTTTAATTATATAGTACACGATTGCAATTGTTTATAGCACACGCAATTTCCTTCAACTCCACAACCTGATCTATTTATATAATGTTTTTTTTCCCCAATGTTTTGTTTAACAAATGATTATTTGATTTTCTTGCGTCAATTTGAACTATTTAAACTATTCCGTCAATGTTAATCAAACATCTGTAAAATTCAAACAATTTAACAGACCTGTTTAAGTGAATCATTTCGATTGTCAATATTTTTTGTTCCAAATGAATGAGTTTATAAATTTTCCATTGTCTTTCATAGCGTGACAACACATCGCATAATCATTCCTCAATATATTGTGGGTGGTACGCAGAATGAATCAATCCAGCCACTGACCATATAAAATCGTTAATTGGTGCGAGCAGTTGTGCAAGCTGGACTTAAATACATTTGTTTCAGTGATAGGTTTTATTTTATTGATAAAGGTATTAATTTTTGTTTAGTTGTAGATATTTGTTTAATTGCACATATTGTTTAAGGATGACATCTGTCTTCAGTTTTAAACTTTGTTACATTAACTGTTGTAATAAAAGGGAATATCAATTTTTACTTATTGTTTGTTAAATTCAAGTATCAAGTTATTATTACGCCCGTAGTTGAATGTTTAATTATTTCAATACAAAAATAATTGCCATAGAATATAATGAACACGTGCATGATTTAAATAAAATATGTGATTCACAAATCATTAGATTCGTTTGTTATTTAGATTGAACTAAACTAAATTTTATAATTGAAGCTGTCATTACTCATTCAATAAACAAATAATCTTTCTAATAATAACCGTGTAGTGTTTTACATTATCCTATTGTGTCAGGTTTACGTCAAACCAATTAAAAATTCTTAACGTACATATATATTAAATTGATATTTTTGTATAAAGTATATATCTACTAACTCAATTTACTTAATAGAGACAATTATTGTAGAATATCCAGTTAGTTTTATTATTTTGGCGTTCAAACTTTATTTATTCTACATATTAATCCATTTATTTTTAGTTTGCAGAAATATAAATATATATATTTTAAAACTTTTTCTTATATAAATTAAGGAGAACCCGATTTTATTGAAACATATTTGTTTTACACGTTTAGTCAACAGTTCTTGTTATACATCCCTGCTAGCCTTATTTAATTATCCACATTAATTTTAAAATTGTACTCAATTTGGAAATAAAGCACACTCTCCGTTAATTATGTGACAAGTATGTTATTTGCTGATGTATGGATTAAAGAGTGATAGGAAAGTTTTAAAGTGTAAAACACTATGTAACAAAACATGTCGCCCCAACCTAAAATTATTTTTAGGTTACCTAATTGATATTTTATGTGTTTTAAAAATTATTTAACTGAAGAATTATTTTGTTTTACACATCATAAAAGAGATACACAGTACTAAATTGAATCCAAAAGAAAAAAATACAATTTTGCAGATTTTAACATATGATGCATATAAACGATTACGTTATTTAAAATAACCTACGGAAATAAAATAAAAGTACAGATTTTAACAATCCAATTTGTAATTCACTTCTGTAAAAGATCAAAGCATCTGTTTACAAAGGGGTATTTGTGGCATGTAATTCCTACAATTGCCTTCATTTTCAATTAAAAATTTATTCCTCTATATTTATATTCTCTATCGATTTAGTTATAGCTTCATCAAAAGGCATTAATTTTTATAACAGTATTCAATACACATTGAAATACAAATTTATTTAAAGTTATAAAACGTTAGAAACATTACATATTTATAATAATTAGCATATGTTAATGAAATGTGTACTATGCATCTCATATGATGCTAATTAAACTTCTTTTTTTTTTCAATTTCAAAATATGGTCCTTGAATATTGTTTCAGAATGACTACTTTTATAACTTAGTTTGTTCTTTATTTACGGTGTAATTAATTTTGTTTTTTATTCACCTTAATCTTTCATGTACCACATTTTAATAATAACGTTCCTTCTATGAGCTGCATTACAATACACATACAACAATCGTTGGGAAAAATACTACCAAAAATATTTGTTATTAACTCTTGGATCCTGATTAGAGATAAGTCATTAAAACCATTTAATTTACAACATAACGTTCTCAATGCTACGTATATGAGAGAATTAGAAGTATCAAAAGACGATAATTGGTTAGTTACATTCTCTCCAGTTCTATTTATAATTGCCAAATTTTACCTCTATGGTTCGATCAGCTACTTAAAGAGTATTCCATATGTGAACACATTCTGAAGTATTTGTTTTATTCGTAATTTTATATATTACAATGCATGTCTACAAGTTTAATAAAAGGTAGCCTATGTTACCAATTATTTTATTTCCAACAAAGTTTTAATCTTTGAATCATCCTTGTGATAAACGTGAAACACCCTAATGTATTCCTGCAATGCAGAAACGTTGCAGTATAAAATCTGTTACTACACTATGTTTTAAATTCTACCGTTTTTGTCTACGAAAAACATATTTGATTATTTTATTGTTTTTTAAAAACTAACGATAAATTAACTAAATATCATAATTATTTATCTAAACTAAAAATGAAGAAATTGAGGGGTCACATTTGAGGGTGTACATATCATTACGTAGGCAACTATTCACGCCGTTTTAATTACAATTGTTTGCAAATTATTTTGGATTACTATTTATACAACTTGCTTATCTGAAATGTAATATATTGTGACACAGATAAAGGAATAGAATAATTAGGTTGGATTAAAATGTTGACATCGTTCTACCATTTCTGATACTATCTTAATATTTAACCATTAAAGTAAAAAAAAAAAAAAAAAAACTTGTTTACAAATTTATAGTAAATAATTTTGGCGAATTGTGAACGACTTAATCGAATTTGGTGTACAATTTTATATTATAATCAGTTAAATGTTTGATTTAAAAGATATATTAAACATTTTTCCAACACATCTGTGATTATAAAATAATATCTAATTTATTTAAATAAACTAGATACTATTTGTTATACTCATATATTCTCCTTACTTTAGGAAAACGAAATAGTGGAATCGTTAATTCATTTAAACTATAAACCAAATTCGGTACATATATTTAATTTATAGCTTGCACGTTAATGAAAGTAAATAAAACTATATTAGCCCTATAATATTTGCAATATTACATCCTTGTCAAGTTTTCGTGATATTTGAACGTGTCGTTTATATATTTATTCCTATAATTTCCGCTTCAATTTATATTTCGTTAAGAAATTATTTTAGAAGTTACAGGGCATATCTATTTTTGTTATATTAATTCACTTTGTAACATGTAATGTTGAATTATGTGGCAGACGGATTTCAAGTTCGTCATGTATTACGAAATGTATGTTCTTCATATGTGGTATAATGTCATAAAAATGTATTATACTTCTAGACCTCCAACTATTGCAAATAATGACAAATAAAATCTAATGAATGTGTGGATCATGAAATAAACATTATATGTTCCAAGACTGTGAATCATTTTATTTCGTATTTGTGGTTAACTAGGTTTTGTACTTCTAACAACTCATTATACGCTATTAGATTATTATAAGGACGTTATATAAAAATTTCACTATTTTACAATTGTTATTTTAAACAAGTGAATATAACATGATGTTTGATTATGTCCTTAAGAATGAATTAAATCGTAAAATATCATTTTCCATGGCTGAGAAATTAGTTGATATCAAGAATTAAAGTTTGCATTGTGGTTTTACGGTCATTTGGGCATTGTAGACAATAAATCCCTTCACATAGCTCAGTGTGTTTGTGGGAGATGATGTAAACCGCTGCAAGTTGTGTTCATTATTGCTCAGTGAAACGATTCCACTTATTTAACAACTATTCCTATTGTTTAAATCTGATACAATTTTGCTTTTGGTTTTAGAGGAATTGGTGTACTAGCTTTATTCTTACTGTATAAATTCACTGAATTATATAAATACAACTTTAATAATAGTTTTCTCATTTATGAAATACATAAAGTGTGAATTTATAAATTCTATTTATAGGAATAACTAGAGTTTTAAGATTGTCTGAAATTATACTTGTATCTATAAAATAATATGACACATCCAAATATTCCTTATTAAAAGCCAATGCAAATATAACTGTTTTGAAATATTTTTTGAATGTTATACACACGATTTTCATTATTTTTCTCCACATGAACTCAACTGTGAATTGTATTAAATTCAAAATCCATGTGATAGTTTTCATAATATGTATATATTATATAATTTAATTGTAATTCACTTTTCTAAACCTTCTAATATTACATGTGAAATCATGTAAAACCTAAAGATTATATGAATACTAAAATAAAACTTAAAAATAAAAGCTGTTTATGGTAGCTTAACACTTGAAATGAAGCTTGATTATACTCTGTTACAAGTTGTTTTTAGTTAGCTATATTTTTGTATTAAGAAGATTATGAAGTTATTGCAACTCACTGCTCTTAATTAGGATGTGTAACAGCATTAAACCATACGTTATATATTTTGAAGCGAAATAAGACATTGTGTTTGACGTGTAAAAATGTTAGACGGCCCAATTAAAGAATAAAAAGAGGACTTAACCTGAAAATCTTTATATCAGATATGTTTAAAATAATTATCGCATATTAGTAAACAGAATAGATAGAATAAAACTCGAACACAAGATCTCACAAAAATTACGTTTACTTAATGAAACGCGTTTCAACAACTAAGTCGCCATCCTCACTGATAATTGAGGTGCAATAACTAATCTATGACTAACCTAGCACTACGCCTAATCCCGTATTTATACAAAACTAGTAGGGCGTGGCCTAAACCTACTTTCTAATATTAGAGCATTAACAAGTGCCTCGAATCATTCTAAATAACTTGTAAGTTAACATCTAACTAATACAATATTCTGAACTTTTTATTTACATTACAATACATTTTATAATTGACATTAATATAGAACTTTGTACCGACCCTAATTCTTTATTTACAGTTACATTACGGTATAAAAGTAAAGTTGTTAATATACAAGTTTCCTACACATCTATTTTGTTTAATTTAGTAACATTTTTCAACATTACAGGATATTCTATGTTGAAATAATGTATTTGTTGTAAACAATGTTTGGCCATAGCTGA
Organism: Aphrophora alni; assembly: GCA_963513935.1. Lineage (NCBI taxonomy): Eukaryota > Metazoa > Arthropoda > Insecta > Hemiptera > Aphrophoridae > Aphrophora > Aphrophora alni. Next base: position 108,974,619 of record OY740770.1, read on the forward strand.
TTTATCAGGCCTATTTTATATGAAGTGGGCTAACTGTTCTTTTGCTCTTATTCTGACATTTATTTTGTCTTCCCTATATAATTCACAATTTATACCAAAAATTCCTAATTTATATTGTTATTGAATTTTATCTTTTGGATTTCCCAAAAAAATTTCCAAACATTAGTCTCGGTTACATCTAAATTTGTATATTTTGTTTGTGATTCTTTCGCAATATTTGACATTGGAGTAGCATTTAACAAATCTTTGTCGTGGCATACTGCCCACAAGGGTACTTTCTCGATTCATATATTTTCTTAAAATTCGCTTACTTTATTATATTATCTATTTTTACTTTTTCTTGTTAAACTAGGGAGAAAGTGTTTAGAATATTATTTACTATAACAGTACATCTACGTTAATATTTTCAATGCGCGTGATCAAACAAGGGTAAACCTGAGTATATTTATACTTTGCTCAATTAGTAAATCTGCTATAACCATTATATATATATATATATATATATATATATATATATATATTTATAAATAATCAAACAAATATCTTGTGTTTTAGTTCATTTTGTACTTGTGGTGAACCATTAAAATAAAAATATTTCTTTCAATTGGTTGGTTGCCAAAATTCTATATTTTCGGATTGTTATCCATAGACATGTGGCCACCGCCCCATTTTTGCAGCGGAAAACTCCTGTTAAAAACCTGTTAAAAATCTGAAGTCCTTCCCTGGAAGGACACTTCATCCACGTTGGGCAAAATCTGTCTAGATGGCGACGAGGACACGGACTCGGGCAATAATTAAATTACACACAACGAAAGTATTGTGTTAAATGATTTATAGTCTATATCAGTTACCTAATTTAATTCAATCTACAATGTTTCATACTTACTAAGTAAAAATACATATGTATACCTCATATATATTTTTTAAATAAGACATGATTAATAAATTTAGTTCGCTGACATGCGGGAAACGTGTCCAACCCGGGTTAGCTCTCCGCGCGGACTGACTTTTTCAAACCACTCAGACTGCATCCCCCTCCCTCTTTTGGGGATCTCGCGGATCCAACAAAATCGTCATAGACTGTAATATACCATTGTGTTTCATATGACAATTTGAAGATATATTTACAAGTATATTACAAATTTCAACAAATTTGTTTATTTGTATACATAGTAGAAATGTTGAATATCTAACAAATTAAGGCTACTGGTAAACGTATTTATTTATATCCGAGTCATGTTAAATGTAATTGCAATAATATATATATATATATATATATATATATATATATATATAAACTTTTTACTCTAGATAACCATTTATAATATGTATTTATTTATATCCGAGTCATGTTAAATGTAATTGCAATAATATATAAATACTGTATATATATATATATATATATATATATATATATATATATATATATATATATATATATATATATATATATATATTAACTTTTTACTCTAGATAACCATTTATAATATTGATTTTATTTTATCTGGTAATACACGAGAGTGTAATCTGATTTTCATAATTGTCCACTAATGCTCGGATTGACAGTAGTTGCTATGTGTGGTCTTTCTTTCACATTTTACAGTTTATATAACAGCATCCACACGCCAGTTGCATCATTTTTAGAGATTGAAAATATATCAAACCTTTACAAATTATTCGCTTATTAATGATTATATTATTTATTATTTGAATAATGAAGACTGTTTAAATGTAATTAAAAAAATATAAAAAATAATGTTAATAAAAGTAGGTTTAATTGTAAGAACATGCATTTCACCGTGTTAAAATAATCGCAACCTCCATAAATCAGCGATGGGAAGTTTACTTGTAACGATAGAGAAAAATGCATAAAACTTGTATAAACTCTAGTACCAGTGTGAAATGAAACTAGTATATAACAGCTGGTATAAACTTAGCCCCAAGTGTTGTATCAAGAGAGTACATTACATTTTAAAAGCAAAAACATGTTCTGAAAGGGAGACAAACGGAGAAATATGCCTTGAGGCAAATAAAACGTTTTCTTTTGCTGTGAGCTGCGATTGATTGTATTATAATATAATATATAATCAAATATTTAACAGATAAAAAAGAGAAGAAAAACAATAAAAACAACTACGCTTTGACATATCGGTTACAAAATGACAATATAAAACGTTTAACGAATTATGCTTAAGGATGGGGTAATTAATAACCGATAAATAACATGTTGCTAATTTTATAATTGGGTAATTCTACACTTAATATAAATATTTAGAAAATTATTAATTATGTTCAGAAAATCGAAAACTATACAAATGATTTTTTTTTATAGATGTTAATTGTAAATATTTCTCAATACAACTCTATATATCTCACAGAAGAATTAAATATTATCTACTTATTGCTCGTATTATGTTATTTGTTGGAAAATATAAAAATTCATCGTTGAAAAATATCTTATATTTTAAATTGTAATAATAATTTTGGTTTTCACTACAAATTATCCTTTGGTGGTATTTAGAATTTATTTGTTTGAAAATGACTTTCGTAGCAGCTACACGTGGAGGTAGGCTACACTAGTTGTAAATTCGTGGCAGAGATATTTCATTATCTAAGTTTCTGGTGACAGGAAAAGATAAAAACAGTATCCAGATGAAAACAATACTTTTATAACGTGGAGACCAATTTGTGTAATGTAAGTACTATATTATACGTGTTTCCCAGTGTTTGTTATATGCATTTTATTATAAAGCTAAGTATGGAAAATGCTGTAATACGTTAATGAATTAGCCTATTTTAAAGGTGTCTTCTTATTCCTTGTAACATTAAGATAAAATTATAATTTATGAGCTACTTCAATCTATAGTTTGCATTTTATTCAAATATAAATATAAAGTTTATGGACCCAAGTGAGGTAAGTTTTAGGAATATATAAATAAATAAATATATATTGTAAAATGAGAGTGTTTTTTTGCACGTTATTTAACAATTACATAACTAAATGTTTTGGCAAGGAAATAGTTTTCGTTCATATTTATTTGGATTTGTGGGTAGTCGTCACAGATGGTTTTTGCAATATAATTTCACAGTTTATTATGATTATATTCAGTGAATATTAAACACTTTCTACATTATCAATGTAATTAAATTATACTAGATTTGCGGACTTTAGATATTCTGTGTTCACGTTTTTAAGAACTTCGTATTTATATTTTAGAAAAAGGGTTTGAACATAATTTGATGTATTGGGATAAAGCGGCATAAAATGAACTTTGCATAAAGAGTTGCATGATAGGCAAAAAGTCAACTATACAAATATAAATATAATAAGACACTCTTTATTAGTGTACCTTAAGTGCTACAATTTCATTTTGTTAAACTAATTAGTTATCAAATTTATTAAGTTTACATTTTAAAGGAAGAACTAAAGGAATGAAAAGTATAATTTGTTCCGTTTTACAAGTGCCTAAAGTTACAATTCGTGACTTCCGTAGATTTTGGGTGACAAGTTTAATTAGAGAAGTTTTAGAGCTTGTAAACTTGATAATTTTTTTTTTTTGAGTAATGTCAGTGGCGCAAGTAAGTTTTAACCTAAGAAATAATGGATTAATCTTTTAGAACCTATACAAAAAAGGTCACATGATGATGATACAAAAAGGTTCTGACAGAATGATTTGACTATTATATATATATATATATATATATATATATATATATATATATATATATATATATTGCAAAGCAGTTATTTTAAGATAACGTAGTCTGGTGTTCATGGTTATTATATAATTATAATTTATTTTCATTATTTTCACCTAATAAACACATTAAAAGTATTATAAAATTATGAAAATAAATGATTGAGTTTGTTAAAATGAACGAAACTTGTGGGAAAACACCACCAGCAAGTGAAATAAATAACAGTTTTCAATAATAAACCAGAAGAAGTGTAATTCATTACATCGTTATCTACCGTTGATAATTTAGTACATACAATCCTTCTTCTCACTAAACCATGTCCAGAAAAGTAAGGTTCCTTTGATATGAAGGAAGGTGAAAAAGCCTTACAGTTAACGTCCAGTACAAAAAAATCACATGTAACAACTGAGGATCATGATTTAGTGTACTTATATGTGAGAAGTATAAATGGAATTGAGACATTTCAGGTATATTTGTGTTACTTTGTTGATGGTAATATTTCTCATTACTACTAAAGACCAAAATTAACACAGAACTAACAAGTCATAATATGGAATTGGCAAGCAATTTGTTTACAACTCCGAATATAACTAAATTCCGAAAACTAATTAGATTGAATAACGCAGCTTTGTAATAACAACACATTTCGTACTCAAGAACTTTCACAAATGTCTCTTGTAATTATATTGACGCAATTGTCTGACTTCATCCAAAGTATAAACCACCGTAATGGATTTTCGCTTGGATACTTTTTTTTTTTTTTTTTTTTTTTTTTTTTTTTTTTTTTTTTCAAATAAACCTTTTTTTTAAACAATTCTTAATGTAAGAAATACATTTATCGATAAATATGTAATACAATTCCATTTTGAATAATTATAGAGCTATTTAAATTTAGACAGCATTAAAATATATTATGTGTTTATAAATATTATTCTGTCATTTTATTTTAGTTGTCTTTATGTATTGTGCATGTTAATCATGTTATAAAAAAAAATCTTGTTTTTTTAAATCACATTATATTATTTATACACAAGTCATAAATCAAAGTGAAAGACAAGTCATTTAATAATAAATTATTTAGAAAAATATCTTATACAACAAATTATAGATACTTTATAAAATTAGTAATATAATGTATTTGTGATTTTTCATGTAAAGGACAGCAGCTGATGAGTACAAAATTAAAATTATGGACTGTATATCAATAATTACATTGTCTTAAAAGGTATCAAATCATTAAATCTCTTAGTAACATTGAATATTTAATTTACTATATACTAAATTACCAAAATTGACTGTCTCTATTACCAAAATTAGAAAACGACCTGACTACGAACATGTCAAATGATGTTATTACTAATCATGAATTAAATGAAAGTCACGAATTAAAATTTCTAGGCAATCAACTTTAACTACCTAGGTTTGAAACTGATTAGGGAAATTTGGTCAGGTATGCATTATTGGTCATTTTAACAAAACACTTCCACTCTTAACCTAATGAGCTAATAGTTCGTGACTCGTTTCCAACGAATTATACTTTGCATAACACTCGACAATGAACATGAGCTGTTTCATCATGAGGACCATTGTTACATTAATCTGGTCACTTAACACTACTGTTCCTCTCACCCGCTAAAACTTAATGACACAACGAAGTACTCTGGACAGAGAATACGAGAGATGTCCATGCCCAGACTTGTGACAGTAACCGATTGTTGCAACCGGTGGAACATTAACAGTATTTACTTTTATTTTCATTAACAACGGTCAATTGCTAATACTTTATAAATAAATAATTCATAAATACAATTTATTCCCCAAGCCGCAATATTTATATAAAATTTAAACAATATATAATAATCAGGAATATGCACAAAATAAAAACATAATAGTGCAGAATTTAATGTATTATATTCAATAATTATTATAAATTATTCAGATATTTAACGATAAACCTGTGATTTAGCCTAAATGAATAATATAAATGTTTCAAGAAATGCATGGTAGGGATTCAATTGTGTTGACATTCTGAGGAATGGGGAGCAGCGTTTCATTACGCTGAGAATTTCCACACAGACTTCAGTCAATAATCTTCAGATTTTTCCAAAACAAAAAAAATCAATAAATCACCTTTGAGGGGTGACGTCTTTTATCACAGTCCTTGCCTAATTTTTTTGGCTTTTTACTAACAACTCAAAAACCAACATTTTAGAGGTTGTGAACAATGTTTTTGACTTCGATCTGAGAGCGTGGATTTGATCAAAATCTTTAGAGTAAGTTTATGGTAAATACTAATTTCGTATTATTGTTACAGCTTACCAACATTTTTTTATACATTAAACAAAAAATGCCAAAAGATATAGTCATGATATTCCAACATACCAAATTTGATTGAAATTGTTGAACGCGTTTGGACTTTAGACTTCAGACGATTTATTTCAGAAAATTACTTTTTTTACTTATAGGAGGACCTCAAAGCTGATATATCATCAAACAAATTTTAATCCATTTTCTACCCTTCTATGCACAACGTATATTATAATAACAGTTATATTTTAATTGTATTCCTAACAGAGTAGGAGCAGATTTTTACAGAGTTTATTATTTAGTACAATTTTTTAAAGTAACGATTACCATAACATGGAAACTAAAAAATTAGTGAGCGTCGAGAAACAATTGTAATATTAATCACATGCTTTTGAGTATAACAAACATAATAAAGTACTACTATACGGGACAAAGTTACGGAAAATTAATAAAATAAATAGCGTAAGGCAAGGAACAGATAAGGCGGCTTGTGGCAAGTTAACTGTCAACTTTACATAACAATAAAAGGTAAACTATTGTTTAAAGGAAGCAAGAATCAAACGATCCTAATCAAGGCGACCATCAATTCGACACGTCATTTCTTCTCCAAGATTCTACAAATCATTCGTTTATGTCATCATTAGGACCAGCTAGGTTTGTGACTCACCTAATTATATTTCAGCAAATCAAACAGTACAATGTATTTAAACAAACAAATAAAACAGACTTCATTGAATTTAAACAATAATTAAAACAGAAAATGCACTTACAATTCTCAGTAAGAGCTCTATTTACACACATACATTTGATATGTTTTGTAATTCAGATATATTCCGTGTATTTATTGCTAATGTTTATTTGTCATGTTATGTGACAAAATGTCTGTTTGTATAGAAACAGGGAGGCCGAAAGGAAACTTATGAGTGCAAATTTGATTGTTTATAATTCACATATTATACATTGTTTTCGGTCAAATTGTTTTGGTGATAGGATGATTCGTCATAACCTTGATTAAAATTTGAAATGAGAGTGTAAATTGGCAAAGAGCAAGTGAAATTTCCAAATGGGATATTTGTTACCTGGCCATTAAAAGGAGTCGACGAGGGATAAAATTAGCAGTTATGAATTTTCGTTCCATTTCGGTAACTAAAATTGTGGCAGTTAAAATGATGGTATATTTAAAAAGGGTATTGTTATATATCTACAACACAACTTTATTATTAGATGATTTTTTTCTAAAAAGCAAATCAACCTCAATAGTTCTTAGTTTCGCGTGTTTGACCCCTCAGGCTTCATAGATGACTCAAAATGTTTAAATATAATATATTTTCAAATAATACTTAGTTTTAATTGTGTTGTTGAAACGACGTAAAAGATATTAAAACAAACAAAAATATCACTACTGACACAAACGTGATTTTATTAACCTTGTTTTAAAATCATATATTCTTAAAATATTCAGTATATTTTTATTTTCATAATATATTTTGATGCAGTTTACAATAAAATAAATTTACAAGAATATAAACGGTTCGGAATTAAAATAAATACAATCCCCCTTCTCTCTTGATGTCGTCGTTTTAACAGAAAAAGACGTCAAGCACTTATTGCCAATTTATATTAAGGATTAAACTATTAAAACAGTAAGTGTTTTATTTAACTTTCTTCTTATCACATTGTATTTATTTTTTCCTATTGAACCTTAGGTGTAATTTAGTGTAATATATTGAGTCTCATAGTTTAGTCCAAAGGAAAAAGCGATATTTAAGGTGGTGGAACGTTTAAGAGTTTCCTAACTAAAGAATTTAAAATGTAAATAGAAGAGCTAAAGTTAGCAGTCGGCACATTTAGACTGTAATGAAAACCGGAAAAGATTAATGAAAGTATAAGGGAATCAAACAGTGATTTGCATAAATTCTTCAACATATGTGAAATTAATAAACAATAAATACAATCAACTAACATAACCGTTATCATTAGTCCATGAAATCTCTAAACATTACCTTTGAAGTAAAATATCATATTTTTGTAAAATCATAATAATGTCTTGGGAAAGTTTGTATTATAGTTGTGCATAATATGTTTTGTAATGACTCTGTATTGACGCAGAAAATATATGATTATTGTTGGGAAAAGCTAATGGTGTCGTAACATTTCGTCCCCGGTAACATCTCGTCCCGATTCCACGAGCGTGGGGTTGGGGATGAACTCTCAACATTCCCACTAGTAACATCTCGTCCTGGCACATATGCTAGGTTAGGTTAGGTTATAATATAAAAAATATTTAATTTTATTTTTTCAAATTAAAAATATGTTAATAGTAATAAAACTTCTCGTATGAAAATGTTTTTATCGAATTTGGTAAAACTAGATAAAATACTTTTAAATTTATTCAATTTATTAAATTTTGTCTCCCTAACGGGAATAAAAGTAAATATTTTACCTTACTAACAAGTAAAATATACAAATTTACTTCACTGCACTTCTTCTCCTTCTTCTTGGTAAAACTATAGCCGTTCAACAGCAAACAGGGACGAGATGATACTACGAGATGATATAATTAGTTTGTTTATTCATTTGTAAAACTGAGCGTGACGAAATGTTCCTTTTTTCTAGGAAAATGGCAGCAGGACGAAATGTTACTGAACCAAGCTAATACATATACGAATACAAACACATATAAATGAGGTAACTTAAGTATAAGCATCACACTACCTTTTGTACAATTATAATTTTATATTATTTGTATTGTATTGTTCAATATATTGGTGTTATGTTATTGAGAGTTTTATTATGTCCACTTTAGTAAGGGCATGAAGACTGCAATGGTTTTCTACAAAAAAAAAGTAAAAGATTTTATAAAAAGCTGTAACATATTATAAGGGCAGATATATTTTGCATAATTTATTATTAATTATTCACATTTTTACTTAGGTAATTATTGTGGCTTTATCAGATTAATTTTCATTGGTGTATGAAACACTATGATAATTTCATTTTAGTGTGTTAGAGTGTGAATTTATGTGACTAAATACTTGAAGCCAAAAGAGTTATAGTTCGAAGGGAAACATATTTTTTACATCTAAACGTTCATGTAATGATATTTAAACTGATACATCACAAAAAACATGTTTCACAGTTCCGTGTAGGCTCCATAAGTTTTCATTATTTTAATATAATAAACTACGTCATTAAAGGAAGTATTACTTTGGATTAAATAGTAGAAACTGCCATAATCATGTCTGTGAAAGTTTATATTTATTTTATCACAAATAAATGAATCTAATAATTATTTTTTGGGTTTATTAACGTTTACTTAACTAGGAATATATAGTTTATTTCAAGAACATACTGTTGTATAATTGTCTTACATACAGTATTTCATAGAAAATATTTACAAAATAATAGAAGATTGTCACCAGGCTGGGAAAAATCCATTTAACAGCTGATTATGCAAACCTAATTTGTAAAACGACAAGATATTATCTGCATTCACTTTTTGACTGACAACTACTGAACTAACATATAAATTTTATAATAATTTACATTAATTGTTACAATTCAACCAAACATACTACGTTATACTTTTTATATTTTTTAAAGAGAATATAGCTTACCTAAATTTATTCTTGGTACAGAAAGAGTAAAATATTCCATTTACTCAGAGCTTCTTTCATAATATGTACAATCTGCACAGCTTATTTGATATAGTGCTTGACAATACGAGTTCATCCTATTTGTTTTCATAATACATATTGTGTGATATTCCTACATAATAAAACCATTTCCTGGGTATTAGTACTTTAACATCGTTTAAACTTTCATTTCAATATGACTATCTGTTGTTGAACTAATTAGTGATGAAAACATCCTTGATGAAAGTGGTAGAATACATTCCGAATTAAAAAGGTCTTTTTTTCTAATGTCGCAATATTAATTGTTTCGCGTTGTAAAGACAAGTGTTTCTCTAAATCTATTGGACCATTACGATATACCTAAAGTGTTGTGAAAATAAAACTTGGATTTACAAAATCCTCTTTTGAAACCTAAAATGAGATGATTAACTTTGAAAAACACAAATTCTCATGTTATATTTGTAAGGGATATTGAAGTATCAGAAAACGTAGATTCTTCGACAGAGCTAAATTTTGCAGTAGCAACAGGAGGACATTCATTAACATAATAACTAGAAGAAAAATTTTGACCAAAAAATCGTTGTCATACTTAACACGTAAAAGGAGTGTTTCAATATTTATTTTTATGTTTTCCAGTAATAATATATTTTGCTGTTGTTTACCCTTATCTACTCTTCCAGATTGTACAGATGATAAATAATAAGTGAAAATATTGTACAAAGAAATGTAAACGTTTGTTTTTACAAAGTCGTTTGGTATGTTAAAACACCCCTGGATAACAGTTTCATAAAAATTGAAAAAAAAACTAGACAATCAAGAAAGCAGATTTTTGCCAGACGACCTATACAAAACGATCCAATCAATAGTATGGTTGATTCACTAAGATATATAATTTTTACTAATGAAGGTGATGGATAAATAGTACACATTCTATTTATAATTACAGTTTTGGTATGTTAAAAGATTTTATTAAATATTTTAATTTTGTTTAATCACTTAAAACGTTACATGTCTTATTTAAGTTACAATAATTGTTATTAATTTTAACTAAAAGGATCATCACCATAAATATTATTACCTATATTAATCATTTTTAAACACTGGAAACAATAAAAACATTGTATTCCTTTGTTTGTGTAACATTAGTAATATATAATATGTTTTCTTATTAAATAAATATAAATTATTCCATTTTATGATACATTAGATATTCTTAAAAGTCTTTATTTAATTATTTATACAAATTATTCCATTTTACTGAAGATGTGTGTAATTTGTATGTCCTTTTTAAATACGTTATCAATAGTAAACTATTTAAGATTCTCATTGACTAAAAATTTGTTTCCTTTAACCGCCCAAACGCCGTTTGGCACCTCACGAATCCTAATGATTATTCAAAACAAGCAAACAAAAACAAGGCAGTGATGAAATATTAACAATAAAAATATAAAGTTATTTTTTCTAGATGTATATTTTTAATTTGATACATATAAAATGAGTACACATTATGTATATGAGATAATAAAGACACACTACATGGTGATATAATATCATATACCACAGATAAACAATTACACAATAAATATTGATTTTCAAAGAACAGTTATTTTAATCATGTCATAACGTAGATAAATGTTATCGAATACCACCCGCTTGTTTCTAAACAGATGTATTTCCGGAACCATAAATCCTCTTCCTAACTGAAATTTATGAGTTTCCAGAATTCACTAATGAAGGGAGTGTTTAGAGGTAGTATTTGTGTTTTCTTCTGATATCCAATTATAAAACACACAAATTATTATAGAATTAAACTTTTTATGCAAAACCTAAGAGATTAATCATAAACAAATGTATACCTTAGTCACTAAATATTGACTAAAATGTATAGAACAAGCCTTTTCGTATGTCAAACAACTCCGCCACCCTACTCTATCCCTTTACCCTACATTTCGTTTACTACCTGCTTCACAAATGTTTGCTTGTCAAACATGGTTGTCAGCTTTGTGACCCTGTATTCCTTTTACTGAATTATCGTTATATTCAGTTCTGTAGTTAAGGTAAGTTGGTTTCAAATACTTAGTTGCACGTTACACGAAAGTTAGTAGCCACGATGCTTTCCAATACTTGATGCAATTTCTAAATCATCCTTGATGGCTTCTTCCTGAAACGTCAAATATTTCGAAGAAATAATAACGTGAAAGCAATGTAGATTTTAGGTTACCGGACAATAGTGGCTTGTCAGTAGTGTGAATATAATCACTTCTTTTTTTACGATAGTAAATAGTTAATATAAAGTAGAACGTTCAATTAGGTTTTTTACTCTTAAGGTTAATATAATTACAATTCTCTGTAATTTCATTTTTTTTTAAATTCTGCTGCGTAGTATTTAACATACTGTTTCGTCCCTTAAACAGGACTGTAAAACTCGCGTAACACCTTCTTCTATGGTGGGTTGAAGAAATGGTCCTGATATATATATTTTTTTTCTGTACCTGGTTTACTCTACGTAATAGCATTACATCATTTTATAGGGAGAACTTTACAGTTAGAGGATAGAGGATAAATGTGGATTTTACAAAACGAATCCTTCATCGGACAAAACAGAATATAAATAGTTTTTTTAGTATTATTTCCTCCTAAACGGATACTATAACACTAGGAAGAGCATAACCTCAAATAGTACTCAAAGTCGTAATGCAGGTCTTAGCAGTCAATATAATGACCAATAATAAATAAATGTATATGTAATAAGCTCTAATTTATATATTGGATAAAGTGTTATTCCTTTGTATTGTATAACATTCAATAACTTGACAAAGATACAATTGTAATCCTCCCCCACAAAAAAATGCTTAAAAACAAATTGTAAACTTTAGTAAATTTTCAGTTTGATTATGAGTTAAAATTTTTAATGTTCAATGTTGAAAAACAAAACTCACTATTAAAAACATTACTCTTTTATTTTGTGGGAATGGTTTTTAATTATCTTTATCTATTCAAATTATTATTATTATCATTAACATTACTCTTAAATAATGAGGACTACCACAGAAAATAACATTTTTCTGTGTTTCAAAAACAATAGTTTGTATGTTGAATAACAAATCCTTGTCTAATAAATCAGTCTATCTTCACATCTTGATAAGTGTTCAGATAGCTGCATGGCTCATGTACGACCTATTATTGCAGTCATAGCACACAGATTGGAATACAGACTAAGTTACATACGTAACATAAATTATATATGCAATAAATTAGTACAAATTGTTTAAGGAAAACAATAGGAAGTACACAATCTGTTGACTTACTGTTACAGCAAGACACAATAGCTCAGTGATGTTACGTCGTAGTGAGTCATATATTATGTGCTGCTGCTTGAATGAATTAGAGAGGACACATCGAAAAATGGATTATAACGGAAATTGATTTAAGACGAAATATCCCGAGCGAAATATTATTTTTATTTTCTAACGGATTATGGAGTATTGTTGATGTAAAAAGCATGTACATATAAATATTTGTACATCAAACATCTGTTAGTATGAGCCTAGTTAACTTATTTATTTTCTTACAACAAATTTTTTCTATGTTTATAATTAGTTGTTCAAACTCAATTAAAATTATTCCATCATTACCATGATATTTATTTAATATAAAAATCCGTAACATGTTTACAGACCTATCTTTTGCTTCGTAAATTAAAGGTTCTCATGAAAACAAGAAAACCTCACTCTGTGACAACCAGAAATATGGTGTGCAATTATTTAATATGTTTTTATTTACGATAACCATAAATTACGAGTTGCTTATCTACCTCATGAATAATCTCACTAGTAACTGTTTGCTGGTTAAATGTGGTTTGAAGTACAAGTGTTTCAGTTTTAATATACAAAACACGACTCTTATTATTAGTTTTATAATTTTAAAATTGAACCTAAGAGACGTGAAGCCGAAGTTCGTGTAATTGATATTTCAACCTCATAAAAAATGTTATACTTCATTTAATATAGGAATATCATATAACATGTACAGTCTAAATTGCACGTATATTTAGCCAAATTTGAAATAAATATATGGTAATTAAATTACCTAAATATTTACAACTATTTTTATCAACTGACACTTAATAAAATTTAGATTAGAGTATTTCATCTTTTCTATTATTTTCTCTTTAGTACAAGTTTTTCCCCCTTATCTTGACGTTATTGGATTGTGTGAGTCGTATGGATGTCTGATAGGTTTAGAGTGTTTGAACAACATTGCAAAAAGCAATATAATTTCGTACAATAATTCTCTATCTTCTGAGCCATATTATATTTGTCCAATTTGGCAACGACAATGTCTAATTTAACATTTCGTTTAGTATAGCATGTATATGTGTCTGTGATTTTACGCATTTATGGTAAAATCGCATCTATCTTTCATTAAGAAAATTAGGGAAAAAAATTTCCTGCAATAATATTTATTATTTGCAACTAAGTTAATCTATATAGATGTAAAATCTTATATTTTCTTTTTATATTATTCAAATAGTTACTCCACAATTGCATGCCATGAGTGCAGATACAGTGTCAATTAATATAGCACGTGTTATATAATAAATAAATAAATACAATCGTGAGAATGAGCCTTAATGATTTGTTGTAGAAAAAAAAGTAAATTCATTTTTTATATGCCAAATATATATAATTTCCTTACTTTCCACTTTTCGATAGTTTAGTTTATAGACTCCTTATATTGTTCTATTTTCTGTAATTATGTCTAGAAATTTATACATTTTCGTATAACTTATGTATGTGCCCAATAAAATATAAAAAACTAATCAAATAAATTACTTTTCCAACATGCAGGATTACCAGCCACAACCAAGACATACCATGTGGTAGGAGATTGTTTGAGTTTTAAATTAAATCAGTCAGTATTACATTGCTTATATGAATCTAAGAGTATAGCGTAATTTGTATTGAAATTTGAGCGAGATATCTGATGTAGAATTCTAAACACATATAAAAAGGCCGAGGACATGTAAAGATATAAAGATTTTGGAACTTCATTGAACAGACATTGTATGCTTCTCACTCCATCTGAGCGTATATCCGATTTGCAGTAAAATCTAGTGTGTTGGATATTTACTCAATTTCTATGAACAATTTTATGTGGCAATTGTGAATAATAGTATGCCCAATATTAGGATGAATATTATCTACAAAATCTTCTATAATCATAAAACTTTCATAACGGTATGAATATTTAAACACATATTACAGGAAGGAAGTATTTAAATAAAATATGCCTTTATAAAACCTAATTCAATAGTAATTTATTATATGCAGTTAAGCTACAACGGTGTTCTTGCACCGTCTACCTGTGTACTATTATAAGAGTTTCCGGCCACATTTGTTAACGAAATACTGATAATAAAATACAACGTCTTTATAAAAACTTTAGTTAAAGATACTTAAACTTCCTAAACAAACATTTTCGTTTTCTTGTTGGAACTGTCAAAATGTTTTATATGATTATTGTTGTAGAAATAAAAGACTCTGCATGGTTAAAACGTATTAAAAACTCTTATGATGTTTGACATTCTTTCTCAACTTCTCTCCCTAAAATAAAAAAAAATAATAAAAAATTCTTCCTTTATGTAATTATACGTTATTGTTTTATAATTTGGTAAACAGGTGAAGAAACATGTACATTTGGCGTTGATCCCACCACATAGTCCCCAACAATCTCGCCATTTAGGCAGAGAGTGCACTGAACAGTCTAGTACAAAGAATGGAAAAGCCTCTTACTAACAGGAAATAAGCTATGGTGTCTGAGGGAGCTTGGACAATGCATCCTATGAATCGATGTTCGCACCTTGTTACGACACGGGTTTAACTAGTGTGAGTATCTGGGGAACATGTTCAATAGGAGAACAGAAATAGTTAAACTCCTGGGAGATGAGCTGGAGTTTGAGATTACCAGGGGATGTCATCTCCCTTTTCGTGGTATCAACTTACACACTTCTGGATTTTTCCTCATTGAAAATACTATAACCAAGAATACTTGGACAATGTGGTTGTGTTTAACCGAGGAAGATATGATACACTGTTGTGGATCTCATGAAAATATCTCTATATCCCTAATAGTTAATATAAGTAAGACGACACTGATTCCATTAAAATAAGGAGGATCACCAAAACCTATTAACTCTCTGGTAAGACAATTCCAAGCACAAACAAGATTTATTATCTAAGGTTGTTACTTGACACTAAGTTAACTTGAGGATCACTACTCCAAGTAAAAATCCCATAAATCGTTATTGGCACTAAGAACATTGCCATTACCACTACGATTTTAATTTTAAAAGATATCCCGTTTTAAAATTGCATGAAGTATTTACATTATACTTTAATAAGTAAAGACATATTTTATTTCATACAACAATCACACATTTTTTTTTAAGTTTGTCTATTGTTGCTGGCCAAATCAAACAAGTTGAAATGTTCTGACTGTCCTACATTTTATATTGCACAGACAGATCGCTCATTTGAAACAAGGCTATCCGAACACATTCCGAAACCTATTATAGGAACACAAAAATCAAAATTCTAAGAATATCTGGTCAAAAATAGCAACAAAATCGATGGCCTCCAGAATAAACTAGAAATCCTTCATAATTGCAAAAAAAATCATTATTTAATAATACCCTTGAAGAAATGCATATATATATACTAAAAGATAAACTCAAATACAATTGAAATGTATTATTTAACACAATTGAAGTAATCAAAATGTACAAGGGCGGAATAACAAGAGGCATAAGCACTTCCTTTGTTAGACAGGTGGAGTTAGGTTAGACGATATAATCATCCTATTTGTGTTAGTCGGGTTATATAAGTTCGCCAGCAATGGGCTATATTTACTCATTTAACATAACGTGTTAAGTAATTTACTGTTTTGTGTTTTGTTGTGTTGTTTTTAGTTGTGACTATTATAAACTTTGTAATCGACTTGGTAATAGATGTCCGAAATCGATAGTCCTTTATAAATAACTACTAAACAACTAAGAGTAAGGTGCACCGAAAAACTATATAATATATATATATATATATATATATATATATATATATATATACATTTTAATAACACAATCCTTTTAAGAAAGACTTTAAAATTGCGTTTACATTTAAAATAAACAAGTAAATTAATATCATATTACATTCAGATCAAATTACATAGGAACATTAGTGGAAAATATTAAAAAATTATGCTACTGTCTACATGTCATTTATCTTAGAATGATAGTGTTGATTCCTTGCTTTGAAACTGAGAGCATCATCAATCAGTTTTGACATGAAATTCTACGTCAAACCTCAACGTTATATTTGGCCTTCAAGTACAAGTTTCAGTAGAAAATAATGTGTCCTAACGATATGTTCAAATGAAATTGAGAATGATATGAAATAAAACAATGTAGGATGTAAAAAACTAAATCCTTTGCATAACAATAATTTTATAATTCATCAGCTGTAAATATATGTTTTTTGAAGAATAAAATGAACCATGTTTGGATATGCTATATAATTGAAAGAAATTATATTATTTCACGAATATGTAATAGAGTTTATTCTTTGCAGCATTCAGTTTATAATAATATTTAAATACAGTGTCCTAGACACTTGAAGAATTATGAAGAATCTGTAATAATACACAATAGGAAAATAATGTAATAAAGGTGTTCGACAGGGATAACTCAAAAAATCCCACAGAATGTACCAGCCTTAAGAATATCATTAATCCTTTGCCGACCTTATTCGTTTATCCACTTTTACCATAACAGCGGATCTCCGTCTGTTCACTTTGAAATATTTTTCTTACTTATATTTAAGTTTGTAAAATGACAATGATCTGTATGGGTTAAAACTGACGGTGTTAAAATATTAGATGGGAAATAGCATTATCCAGTTTACCTAATTTATAACAAAGTTTACTAATTGTTTAAAATACTTACAATATTGCATCTATATACAGCGTAGTACTAATATGATTTGAAATTATTTAACCTACTTTGCCAGACAAAATATTTGTATCTTTTTCAAGTGAGAATTGAGCTATTCCTTCATTTAAAATATACAACGGATTCATAATAGTTTAGGTACCAACCGGTGTGTTTTTCTTTCATAAATCACGGTTTTAAGGATGTCCGGACCTATCACAAAACACACAAACAAATATATATAAAATTGTTGCTCCAGTTGGGTCCCTCGGGATCATCAAACAAGACACACTATAGTTCAAGGCCATAGGTGGGCATTCATTTCAAGATTTTTACACGTCATCTAGGTAGTGCTGAAATATATGTTTTGAATTATTATACACAGACTTACAGATGAAATAATCACAAGCTCTAAGAATTGTTGGGAAAGATATATTTAGTGTAATTTCTGTATTATCAGTACAATTCTTATATGTAAACAAAAGAAATTCAAATATATAGCAACGTTCCAGATGTAAACTGATATCATGGAAGAGGAGAATTTTTGTATTGAAAATACACTTCCTTCTTCTACAAATTATCCCTCAATTATTCAATACAATGAAATGTAAGTTATATGTAATTATAACTCCGCTGTGCCGGTCACAAGCCCGGGGCCTCATTGCGATGAGGAAGGAGGAGTGATAGAGGAGTAACACCTCTCTAAAAAACCTTGGTTCAGCTGGCTCCGGCTGATAGTACCTTGTGAGGGCCCCTTGCCAGGGTTACGGCGAAGACTTCATGAGCAATGGAACAAAAACGTAAGGATTGTAATACCCCAGGTGGCAGCCCAGGACAACTGGAAAATCCACCCTCTGAGGAGGTCGGTCCCATGGATTCTGGGGGGGACCAACTATTGCTTAATGAAAATCCTTTTAGAAAAAGTATACTAATAAATAGATCTCCAAAAACATCGGGGAGTGTAGATAAAGAATCTGATACTGGCTTGGTGAAGGAAAATAAAGATCTTAGAAAAAAGCTTGAACACCTTGAACTAATCGTTAAACAATTAAGACAGGATATGATGAAATTAAAAAAGGAAAATGAGAGTTTTAGGAAAGACCGAAATATCAAAGCTAATCTCTTAACTGAAAGCATCTGTCAGAAAGATACTACTGATTATCATACTGATGAGGAAGAATTAGCTAGGGAAACTGACTGGGTCCTTAAAAAGCGTAGCAGGAAGACCAGCAAAAAGAGGAAAGCTGATTCTTCACCAGAAGTTGATCAAAGTAATCAAAACAAGTGTCTGGATGGACAGAAAGAGTTTAAAAAAAGAGAGTATATGCCCCCTCCAATTAATGTGTGTGGCATAACAGACTATAATAAACTTCATTTGGATTTGAAGGTGTTATCTGATAAGCAGTTTAAGGTTACCACGCTTAACAATGATATATTAAAAGTAAATGCTCCAGATCCAGAAAGCTACAGGAAATTAGCAAATAAACTAAATGAAGACAAAATCCAGTGGTATAGCTACGAAAACAAAAATGATAGACCTATACGAGTAATGTTAAGAGGTCTGCATCCTTCATGCCTAAAAGAAGATATCCTTGAAGATTTACAAAGTAAAGGATATAATATTCTTGACGCAGTAAATATACTTAGGAGCGAAAAAGAGGAAAATAAAAAAGGTGAACAAGTTGTGGTTAGGCGAGGTCTTCCCTTGTTTATGTTAACCTTTGGTAACCAAGAAAGCGTGAAAAAAATATTTGAAATCCGTTCAGTACTTAGCATGGTAGTTAAAATCGAACCACTGAGGAGAAATACTAGGAGAATACCCCAGTGCAAACGGTGCCAAGGCTTTAATCACACTCAAGCCTATTGCCAGAAAGAACCTTGCTGTGTTAAATGTGCAGGTAAACATTTAACTAAAGAATGTCACCTGAGTAGACTATCAGCCCCAATCTGCATTAATTGTAAGGGGGATCATCCAGCTAATTATAGAGGCTGTGAAGTAGCAACGGAGCTTCAAAAACGGCGAAATGCAATACAGAAATCACAAATTAAAAGAACCCAACAAACAACTAAATTTAACGTCCAAACACCAGTTGAAATTATTAGTCAAGACAAAACAACCACTTCGGGTAGGAGATCATATGCTGAAGCTTGTCAAAGTACTAATGAAAACTATTCAATCCCGCCAATAGGTGAAACTCTCGCACTAATACTTAGTAGGCTTGATGAACAAACTGCACTAAACAAAACAATTTCTGATAGAATAAGGACATTAGAAAGTAATGTAAGCTTACTCAAGGTGAGGGAAAAATAAATTTCAATCTGAAAATAGCCACTTGGAATGCTAATGGGCTCCTAAGCAAACTTCAGGAACTAGAAGTTTTTCTGATAAATGAAAACATTGATATTTGTTTAATTTCTGAAACTCATTTTACAAATCAGTCTTACTGCAGACTTCATGGCTATAAAATTTATCACATGACTCATCCATCTAACAAGTCCAGAGGTGGGTCAGCTATAATAATTAAAAACTCTATTAAACATACAGAAGCTGCTGGAATTCAGGCTGAATCAATGCAAGTTACAAGTATTAGTATAACAACAAATAGTAAAATATTCAAAGTAGCAGCTATATACTGCCCACCACGACATAACCTTCAGAGACAGGACTTTGTGGATCTTTTTGGATCACTTGGCAATAATTTCATCGTGGGAGGAGACTTTAATGCGAAGCATTCCTATTGGGGTTCAAGAGCAGTCAATCCAAAGGGGAGAATGTTGTATGATGCTGGAATGGAGGTGAAATGCAACTTTTATTCATCAGGTAGTCCATCTTACTGGCCATCAGACATGAATAAAACACCAGACATTTTAGATTTCTTCGCCATAAAAGGGCTGTCCAGGAACTATCTAAAGGTCACTGATTGCAACGATCTGTCCTCAGACCACACACCTGTAATCTTGAACCTGAGTCAAACTGTTATCTATAATGAAGTACCTCCTAGATTATGTACTAACAAAACAAACTGGTATGGGTTTAGAACGAGGCTTGAGAGTCTCTTAAATCTTAAAGTACCACTTCAAACACCTGATCAGCTGGAAGATGAAGTAGACCAGTTCATCAGAAGTGTGCATAGATCGGCATGGGAAAATACACCTCAATACGATGAGATTAGACATAACACTGGTAACCTGCCAATGGACATACGTGAGATGGTAATTGAAAAGAGAAAAGCCAGAAAAAAGTGGCAACTAAGTCGCTCTCCTGAGGATAAAAATTTATTAAATAGACTCAGTAACAGGCTAAAAGAAAAGATTCGGGATGCTAAAAATGTTTCTATTTCTACTTATCTTCAAGGCTTGACAGCAGAGAAAGATACAGACTATTCTCTATGGAAAGCTGCAAAAAGTGTCAAGAGACCCATGAGACAAACACCCCCCTTAAGAAGATGTAACAACGAATGGGCTAGAAATGACAGAGAAAAATCGGAAATATTTGCGAAGTATTTGGAAGAAACTTTTCAGCCATTCCCGAATCAAGGTGTTGATTTGAATTTTGTATATGATCACAGAAATGACGAAATAACAATTAAGCCTGCATCCTTAAAAGAACTTAGTGAAGTTATCTCGAAATTAAATATTAAAAAGGCTCCTGGATATGACATAATTACGGGACAAGTATTAAAACAACTACCGAAAACAGCTACTCTTAAATTGCTGTTTCTTATAAATGCTTCTTTCAGGTTACAATATGTACCAAGGCAATGGAAAGTAGCCGAGGTTATTATGATTCATAAGGATGGTAAAGACCCAACCGATAAGAGCTCTTACAGGCCTATTTCGTTATTGCCAATAATATCTAAGATTTTTGAAAAGTTGCTGCTTAAACGTCTACAACCAATAATAGAGGAAAAAGGATTGATTCCTAATCACCAGTTTGGTTTCAGGAATAAACATTCTACAATTGACCAGATACATAGAATAACAAATATTATTGAGGCTGCATTGGAAAACAGGAAAATATGCTCAAGTGTCTTCCTCGATGTATCACAAGCCTTCGATAAGGTGTGGCATGAGGGTTTGATATACAAACTCCAAAAAGACTTCCCAATTTGGGTGTCCAAGATCTTGACATCGTATCTGACAGACAGACTCTTTAGGGTTAAACATGGAAACGAATACTCGGAATTTAAAGAGATCTCTGCAGGAGTACCTCAGGGAAGTGTCCTTGGACCTACCCTGTACTTGCTCTTCACAAGGGACTTACCACAGGGGAAGGAAACAACAACAGCTACTTTCGCCGATGATACATGTATTATGGCATCAGCGGATACAATAGAGGAATCAACCATGAAACTACAAGATACCGTAGACAGGGTTAGTGCTTGGACGAAGAAATGGCGCATGAAATTGAATGAGACTAAGTCAACTCAAGTTAATTTTACAAATAAAAAAATCAATTCAATGCCTATTTTTCTTAATTCTAGGATAGTACCATGTCGAAATGAAGTAAAGTATCTTGGTATGATATTGGATACTAGACTAAATTGGAAGACACATATAAAAAAAAAGAAATTGGAGCTTGACCTTAAATATAGGAAAATGTATTGGCTACTTGGCCGAAGATCCGAATTAGATACCTGCAATAAGCTATTGTTGTATAAGCAAATTCTGAGACCTGTGTGGACATACGGGATACAGTTGTGGGGTTGCACTAAAAAGACCAACATTCAAGCTATACAAACATTCCAGAATAAGGTTTTGCGAGCAGCTATTGGTGCTCCATGGTACATCAGGAATGATAATATCCATAGAGATCTTCGTATGGAAACTGTCGAAGAAGTAATCAGGACTACTGCAGTTAGACACGCTAGGAGACTATGGAGTCATGTCAACTCCGAGATGCTAGAACTAAATAGTAGTGATGTTGTGAGGAGGCTTAAACGAAGAAAGCCTTTGGACCTGGTAATGTGATCGTTTATTCAGTGGAATAGATTGTTTTGTTTAACGTTATTATATTGAAATGAATACTACTAGATAAGGTCATAAAAACTTAGTTGTAGTTGAAATAAATAAATTAAAAAAAAAAAAAAAAAAAAAAAAAAAAAATATGTAATTATAACTATAAATACATTCGGTATTTAGTGAAAATAAATTGTTTTTGGATTTACAAAAAAATTCACTTTACCCATGTGTATTTTTAAAATAAAACTTAACGTTTGATACATTAGTAAGTTGTTACTAGTAACGTTTGATACTAGTAAGTAACATTAGTAAGTTGTTGTGAAAATTGGCAAGACTCCAGACCCCAAGTGAGTTGAGGATTAAACGCCGAAATGTTTTTGGCAACTGTAAAATTAGACGATGTTTCCTTTATATTATTGACGATGAGAAAATTTGAATAACCCTTGATGATCCAACGTGTAAAGTGTTTCAAAATGCATTTTTCGAAATAGTTGGTAATAATTAATTATTGTTTCATTTTTTTGAATATGTTCAACTACATTTGGAGCTTATTATTATCATAATGTGAATTTGATAAAAAAGCTATAATCAAGGTTTATTGCACTCCAATTTTAATGAAACAGGAGGAAAGAGCCAAACCATGTGGTAAACAACTGAACTACCATTTTAATTAGCATTAATTTCACTTATGTATTTTTTAAATTCGATTGGCTGCCACTATTATAAACTCGTCTAGAAGGCCCAATGGAACCAAAGCAAACATAAACGTGTATATACAGACACAATTGGTTTAGTAAGGACACTAAAATAAACCATCTAAGAGGCCCACTAAAGCCCAATCGAAGTGAAGAACCCCCCAACCTGTGATATATACAATTAGTTTGTCGTGGACACTAATATAAACACGTCTAAGATGACGCTCAAGCCCAACCGAATTCAAGAGGGCGGTGATTTATAAATTTACTTGAATAAAAAATAGTTTCCAACTAGATTACACTACTTTGTAAAGTAATTGAAATGGAATTTCGTGCATGGCCCCCGATACCAAATTTTAGTCAGTGCATTTACCAAACTTCTTGTATTTCTTGTAACACTTCTGGGTAATTAATAAGATGGCATCCAACAACTTATTTTCTTAGTTTATGAAGCTTAATTGATTATACAAATTTGGTAAATTTACGTGAATAGAGGAAACAAGCAAAGTTTAAAGAAGAAGTATAAACAATTATAACGCTGTGTTTGCACGACTGAGGCTTAAGGGGAGTGTGTAGAGCTCGGAATGTGTTATACCAAACAAAAAACGTTAATTGTGTTCTTTAAACAGACTTTAATTATTAATAATAGTTTTATATACGACTTAACTTGTAATTTCTACTTTTAAATATGTGTGTATTGGTATTTCATTAATGTCATACATCAAAAACAATCTCTTAAATATTTTACAGGTAAAAAAATTAATAAATATTATAATATAGCAAATATAATATATGAACGTTTTTCATTTGAAACATATTTATGCTTGTTGCATTTGATAGTATGTACACGAATATAAAATCATTACTGAATTTTGTAACATTCATAATACTTCCCCAATAATTGAGTAATTACGTTTTTCGATTAAACTACTACTTTTGAAAATTTATAAAACTTTCTAATGACATTTACCGTTATTTCTCTTTCTAAATCCTCAGTATAGGGAGAAAGCATTACTTGCTAAAACCACGCCTCGTTAATTCCAGTTGCCTTTAATACAGAACACAAGTTTGTACTTTGTTTTTATTGCAAGATCATTTGTCTAAATGACTCTACTCTTTAAGTACGCTATGGGTCTTCACATGTGTAGGCAATTAAATTTGTATTTCTTTGCGTCATTTTAAGTAGGAATTGGTTAATGTTTTTCCCCCCAATATTTGAATTAAATTCGAAATAGATGATTTTACGTGTGTCTGGTTTGAATATCATTTGTCGTTGTGTAGATTATAATTTAAATCAATATGTTGATTTTTTTTTTAAATGAGGAAATTAATATAATTAAACACTTACGTAAAGGCTCTAAGCAGAGCATACAGATTAGTTTCAATGTCGTTTGTAACGAGGTAAATTATCTCTCATAACTCATAAATTACAGCAAAAACAACTTTAAGTGAGAAATGTACGCCATATTCTGGGACGCGATTTTAAGGCGCGTAAAGCCAATGGTTTTTTGGCGGCGTTTAGATAAAAAACGTAACCTTTTGGCTTACTTTGTAATGGCTGCTTGATTGTGTTGCGATTATCAAGAACGTTGTTTATCAAGACGTTTTATCGTTAGAAATATCATCTTATTATCAGGTTCCCTATATTTATTATTATAAAATAAATTGTTTACCAATACCGAAATATATAATGGAGTTACATAACAAATATATATTGATATATTTTTTGCCACTTCATATAATTATAATTTACTTAGTTTAAAGTAATATTTTGAGAAATAAAATCCCAATACATTTAAATGTATGTATGTATATATGTATGTAAGTGTTTATGTATAAAAGGTATGTATTGTGAAGCTGTTCCTAATATATTTATCTCACAAATGATCAAAAATATGTAGTTGAAAATTAACACAAATGACATAATCCAAGTATACAAAACGTCATTTTCGCAAAGATATCTAAAGGCTGAATATCTCTACGCAAATAACAATTATAAATAATTCAAAATAAATATACACGTATATAAAGCAGATGCAATACAAAATCATAGTACAGTTTTTTTATTAATATTGTGTGTATACACAATATTAATAGAATTAAACACGGTTAAGACTTAACAACAACATTGTTTCAGTGTATTTTATGTAAAATATATATTGCAAATTTAATTGGATAAATAATTTGTTTTAGCTTATAAGTCATGAATAATTAAAATGCAATTTATTTGCAATAGTACATCAAAAGTTTTCAACTATATTTATTGAAATGGTGTCTATTATTCCGTCTTGGAATAGTAATATAATTATAAATGTGAGTGGAAATGCTTCGTTAGTATGTACATGTGGGACTTTCTCAATTAAATGTAAGTTGTAAACATAAATATATTTAACAAATTGGTGCAATTTAATCAAATGCGTTTCAACGACAAATTTGCCATCCTCATTGATACATAACTAAACTATAAATATAGTTTTAAGTAAAACTTCTTACTACATAACTCATGAACAGAATTTAAATATGAAATATACACTTCCATGTTGTAAGTGCACTGCAATTTACATATTGTGTTTGATTAGTAAATCATTAAAGTAATGAAAGGCTTGAGGAGTAATATAGTTAATTTTTTGAATACATAAACTATATATATATATATATATATATATATATATATATATATATATATATATATATATATATAATATGTCTATATATAAATATATAAAACATGTCTACGAAATATAAATTACCCAGAAATAAAGTTGTAAAGAAAAATTGAAGTTTCACATTAATCAATGTTATAACATGAGGGTCCTTTCTAAAGTAACCACATTCACCACTTCCCGCCCTCCTCTCTCTCACTTCACAACACCTTTTTAAAAGCTTTCCCACCTTCCGAGTTTGCAGCTTCAATATGCTTTAGAAAATCAAACGTTTTATAATTAAACCACCTTTAGTACTAGTTAAATCCAGTGTTTTTTTAACGGAAAATAAAATGTCAATATAACTAAATTAACTCGTTTAGTTTTAATGCAATGAAATACTATAAATTCAATAAATATGAAGCCTATTATTGAAAACAAATAAGTTTAAATTTTAAGAAAGTTAGAGATTTTTTCCCCGTTTAAGACTTGTTGCAATTTATAATATTGTTTATTATAACTGTTATCGCTTCTATACTATATTATAATATACTATATTATAATATATATATATACTGATTGTGACAAACTATTGAGTATTATTTTTCTGTATAAAAGAGAAATACTCAATTACAATAACACCCACACTGCAAAATGTAAGTCATTTTGTCAGGTTATAACATAACGCGCATATTTTTATTATTGATGAACATTGACTGATATATATATAATTTCTTCGTTAATTTTATTTATTTATGGAAATCTGTTAATTAAAAAAAAAAAACTTTAAACGTATTAAATACAATCAGATACTACTAACTATCATTAATAATAATAAATAAACTTAGGCAAATCTAAAATATAGTTATATTTATGTATTTATGTTTGTATGACATTCTTTGTAATTTGAAGAAGACGAAAGCTGCGTAGCCGAGAGGGCAAAGAGGCTTCATTGATGAATTTCAAGACTCGGCGTCTAATGTAAGCTGTCCTCATCCTGAACCTAAAGAAATATTGGATGTTTGTAAAATATTCTTTTTATAAATCGGTGTTGCGAGGTAGGCACCATGATTGTGATCTAACCTTGATCGCTTTACCTTCTTTGCAGACAATACACAGTCTTGTCTGGCCTACGACATATAATTTTGAGTCCGTAATAGGATAAAGGTGTTAAGCAAAACGTAGGAGTTGACGAGGGTGGTGTAAGTAATTGGACAGTCGACTGACTATGAATAGAAATGACAACGACAGATGTCAAATATGTCAACTACCTCGACCATAAACTCATTCCTTCTACCATACCGTGAATTTTGTGACTTTAACAGAATCCGAGCATTGACATTGTCGGCATAGTCGTAATGTACTTTACGCTAATATTTTTTGCATAGTCTATTAAAATAATAATGATAAGTGCTTTTATCCTTTTTATTGACCCCGCGCATAGAGTTGATATATAAAGATGATTACTACTACTCGCATACAAAGTGTCTTCTGGGTGCCAAGCCGTGGTTACAGAGTGTACAAGCTTCCTAGTATGCTTCTCCTTGTATTTCACGAGACATATTTCACTTTTCTAATAGTGCAAGTTTTCGCCCTCAGCTTGTTCGGCTTAGATAAATTTCGAGATAACTCTCCGACTTTTGTTAATCGTTCCTTTTAAATAGGTTTTGTTCGATAACAAAAGTGGCAAAGAGGTATCTTCGCGTAACAATTATCGGTAAACAAGTTGCGATCTTTTTCCAAACGTGTATTTAATGAGTTTATCGAAGGTAAAAAACATTTAGGAACATAAAAGATTCGTTTTAAAACTATAAAGACACGTATTTCATGAATTAAAATTATCCATGTCGCTATTTTTTACATAGTAATTTATTTTAATATGTTATAATTTACCTTCATGCATATATTGTTTCACTGGAACATTGGTTTAAATTTTTAACATTTCTTTTTATAAATTTAATATATTTGTCTAATAAATTGATAAATTTCAATTAAGAGTTTTTTATTTGATTTTTTAACAATATACGTTGTATAATTAAACGTTTGAATTCTAAATCCTGAATCAGTATTTTGAAGTTATTGCAACCAATCTTTGCTAGCTGTCCGGTTGAAAAGATTAAATATGTCGATGAAATCAGATAGACAAACAGATACCACATATATGGAACTACATTGTGTTTTTGTTATAGGGACTTTCAAAAAATATTAAAAAAATCATGAATGTCAATTAAAATATATATATAATTGATTACAATATACTTTATAATTAACGTGAAGATAAATTGTGTTATGACAATACAAATTATTTTAAAAACATCTATGTATTAAAAGAACACTTATTTTTAGCACATTTGTTTTTTTACATAAAATAAAAAAGCTCTTATCACCAAAGAGGCCGTGTAAACATTTAACCTAAACTATAACTTCAATTAAGGCAAATACAAGAAAATTCATAATATTACACGAAATTAAAATTTGGAGAAAATTTTACAAAGCTTTCATATTTGGCTCATTAAAAAAAAAAAAAAAAAAAAATATTATTTTAAGAATTACATCTACTCTAGTTTCTGTGGTATCGACTTCAAATTTCATTAAAATAAATTATTATAACTAACCCTTTTCTACAATAATTCTTAAATATTTCTTCCTAATCAAACTGCATAGATTACACAGATATGAATTATTATTAATATAAGTTCCATCCTTTTATTTAATTCGCTTACACAATTCGGGTAACAAACATCTCACCAAGAGAAGTTATCTAATTTGTTCTTAGAAAGGAAGAAATAAACATGGAATAAACATCAATTAGTACTATTTTGACCATTTTTTCTCCAATGAAAGTATCTGAAGTGCATAGATGAGGCTAATGACATTAAGTTGTATGTAAATTCATTTTCTGAAGAAAAAACAAACAAAAACTATGGAATTATCATATTCAAATCAGTTAAACCACAAAAGAAATTTATAATTTCTTTTGTGTATTTCTGCAATTTATTAATATCTCTGTTTAAGCCAAAAATTAACTCACTATTAACATTAATATTAAATTGTGTACATGATGTAATTTTCAAATCTCGGTTAATACTTTCAAGAAGTGAGACTGACCTCGTTTTAAAACTATATAAAGGAACATATATCTTATATCTTTTCATTATAAAGTAAGACAATCTCTACAGCAGTTCAAGACAAAGAAACTTCCTTCTCAGCTTTCCGCTCCAAGGTATATTATTGTCTCTTTACCAAGAGTTTTATTTAATCTTATTAATTTGCATGTGTTACTAAACAATATCCATTCAATTTAATTTTAAAACGGTTTTTAAATACATTAATTATATTATAGTTTAAAATGTTTAAGGAAGTTTCAAGTTTCTAAGTTGCTATACCAGATAAACAAAATTTTATCGAACTGTCGATCTCTATTTTTTTTTATTTGTTTAGAAAATATTGAAATTGTGCATTGACCGTTATTTAATACTATTTCCATAATTTAGACTAATTAAAATATCATCTCTCTCTTTCTCTCTCTCTCTCTCTCTCTCTCTCTCTCTCTCTCTCTCTCTCTCTCTCTCTCTCTCTCTCTCTCTCTCTCTCTCTCTCTCTCTCTCTCTCTCTCTCTCTCTCTCTCTCTCTCTCTCTCTCTCTCTCTCTTTCTCTCTCCCCCTATATATTTTCAAAAGTACTTATTGGGATATGAAAATGTATTTGTAATGTAATTCTGTCTTAAAAATTTAACAATTATAAAATTAAGATTTTAATGGTTGTACCGTTCATTAAGAAACAACGAAATATTATGTTTCAATGTCGCATTCAATTATATAAATGTTTTCTGAAATACAATTTGTAACTCAGATAAAAAATAAATCAAATAAAAAAAAGTTTCTAACGAACCACATTTTTAAAACGGACTAAAAAGTATAAAATAATATTTCATGACTCTTCTACAATTTTTAGGGAGGATTGTTAGTGGCTATGGTTATATTTGGAATACTTGGAAAGAAAATCGTGGGGCGCAGACAATATATGATAGTTATGGAGGAGTAAATAAATTAAATTACAGTGATTCTCATTTCCGGTTCACTGAAATTAGATGTGAATTCATCCGGATCGTCTACTTGCATTATTTACTGGCTGCGTTCCACGTTTTTCTCTTCCAGTATTCCAATATATCCATAGCCACTAACAATCCTCCCTCAAAATTGTAGAAGAGTCATGAAATATTATTTTATACTTTTTAGTCCGTTTTAAAAATGTGGTTCGTTAGAAACTTTTTTTATTTGATTTATTATTTTCTGTTTTTTAGTCTTATGGCCGGGTGAAAGATTTCAATCGGTTTTGTATATATTGATGAGACTCTGAAGGGAACAACATATATAGGAAATTCCTAATGCATTTCACACCCTTGTTTACCTGCAAATGTCTGAAATTCAAAATATTACCTCTTATTGCCTATAATAGTTCTATTAGTCTTGTAACTCAGAAAATCAAACTAAAGAAGTAAAAAAAAAAAAAATTTTTTTAGTTTTTTTTTCATGTACATGAATTAAAACAATACAATGTGAGATCCTTCTCCATTACAAATTGCAAATGTATCATAAACTTATGGTGGTGAAGGTCATAGCCTATTTGACGCATTCTTCCAATCTCCGTCATTGCATCTTCAATGCAAGGTGTTTTGCCAGTGAGTGTGGAGCAATCGAGCTCACATTTTTTTTATTTGATTTATTATTATACTTTTCAGTTCGTTTTAAAATATGTGGTATGTTAAAAATATTTTTTATTTGATTTATTAATAATTCAATAACACTCACAAGCCATGAAAAATTTGCTTCTTTCTACTTCAATATTTTGGTTACCATTCAAAAGCGATAAAACGTTTAAGCGGGTAAACGGTAACGCGGGTAAACGGTAACGCGGTTAAGCGGTAATGCGGTTAAGCAGTAACGCGGTTAAGCGGTAACGCGGTTAAGCGATAACGCGGTTAATCGGAAACGCGGTTAAACGGTAACGCGGTTAAGCGATAACGCGGTTAAGCGATAACGCTGTTAACAAAAATGATATCACATTGGCCAATTAAACTCGATTGCAAAATTCTACCCGGGCAGACTGGCAGATATGAAGGAAACCGAACTAATAAAAACGTACACATTTAGGTAATATTTATCATCGTTATTTAAGTTATATATAAGGAAATAATCATTCTGAAACGAGAGGTCTTAATAAAACCTCACATTTCAGTTTAATAATTAAAAACATTTCGACGGTTAAACTATTATAGAAGAAAGTTATTTTTTCTATAACTTTATTATAGTAATCTGATTATAAAACTAAAAAATATAAAAGGGAAACATTGGAGTATATTTATTTAAACTTTGTATTTATAATAGGGGAAATAAATATCCAGCTTTCTGTGATTCTATCCACCACCTGGGTAAGTATATTAAAATGCATGACATAATAACGCGTACTAAGAATATATGTGTTTTTATGAGCAGGGATAGTGTTTATTGTGACAAATTTATTAGCAGGGCATGTCCATTGGCTGAAGGGTGTTTATTATGCCTGGCGCAATTTGAATTAGATTATTATTCTGGTTATAAACTTAAACAAAAATCTGTGTTGTCGAACATCTAGATGAGACAGGGGAGGTATATATCGGGAAGTGCAGATTAGCTCCCGACCTTTAACTTGGCAATAGAAGAAAAACATTGTCGTCAAAGTAAATGTCGTTTTACTAAGAAAAATACAACATATCATCTTAGTAATTCGAGGAAATGCAACACGATAAAAACACTTTTACTTTTTGAAGCTAGATTTTTTTTTTCTTTCATATTATAAATACATTTTTTATAAAGTTATAGGATATTAAATAGCACAAGAACTTCTATCAAATATTAAGAATCAACGTAAAACAGAATATATAAATTCTCTTTCAAGTAAACCAAAATATAGTCGTGCTAAATCTTTGTTTATTATACTAAAATATGGTAGATTTAAAAGCAAAACCTTGTGGTATAACATGAGATATATTGTATTCTATTATATAACAAACAGGATTCATTAATATAGTCATAATGAGTAATACAATATTTACATTATTCGAACAATGTTATGCTTGTATATGAGAGTAAAAACGTTTAAACAGTTAATATACACACACTGTGTATGTATTTACGTAGACGAAATGGTCTACTTATATACAAAATACATTATAGACTGTTCAAAACATTTGTTATTTTCTTTAAATAAAATAAAATTACCATATGGATTTTTTCTATTATTTGAAGAAAAAAAATTCCAGAAGAAACCGATGGAACGAGTAAGTTGGATTTAAATTGAAAACAACTTATTCATTCAATTTATTTGAGTGAGATGTAAATTACGATCGAATCAAATATTTACTGTACAGGTGATAAGAAAACCTTCTATAAACTCGGCACATCTTCGTATTATGATAACTTTACAAAGCTATATCAAAACAAAATGCAATATAAAATTCGTTAGGGTAAACAATGTTGTTATGGTAACCTAAATGTATTTTCTTAATCTTAGTAAAATACAAGAAAGTGTTTAATAAAAATGAATTTTTACTAATTTAATAACTACTCTTCGTATGAATTAATGAAACCCTACCATTCCTTTACGATATCCCTGTAGTTTTAAATCTTGAAGTTTTTTAATGTGTTCAAATGTTGTTATTCGCTATGATATAAATCTTAATATTAGTTAAAATATGCACATTGCAATTTTAATAACGAAATTCTTCCTATCTTATTAGTCAATTATAAAAACAGCTAATATTGATTTTTATAATCAATGACTTATTTAAAATGTTACTCCACCTATAGCATCAACTGTGACCATAAATAAGTTGCTATAAGTAGATTGCCAGATTCTAGTAATTGCCACTTTTCGATATATTTATATTTCGTTGACAAAGGACCTCTAATATCGAGTTTGATGGGATCTGGAAGATTGTGTACTTTTTAAGTCAACTTCACCGAAGTCACTCGTAACTGTAGTTTAGTGTGTGTTAAATAATACAGTATATTCTTGTATATTAATGACGTTACTAAGCACCGATATTTATAAAATATTTCGAAATATATTATTTTTATAAAAAGTATTTCAATCAGTATAACAACAACTTCACAAAATAAACGCAATGATGTGTTTGAATGATTTTAAAATTTCTTCTGACATTTGGAATCGATTTTGTATATAGTAATTACTATTATGTATTAACTATAATTATCATATGATAAAATGTTCCATTAGTAATATGAATGAGCTAACTTACTTTAATAGTAATTGTGGAAACTAAATGATAGTATTCTCCTACAGGAATCAAGGCAAAATTTATTTCTGATCTGTCAAAATACCCACGATTTTATACAAAAATGATCAGAGTTTCTGAAAACCTTACTAATTGAAAAAACAATAAAATAAAAAATAACGTCCGTTTTTTCTCAGATATTATCCTTTTGAAAATGCATGACCACTAGGAGACTGTATTTTGCATTGTCTTTGCAGCTTCAAAAGCTTAACACTGTGAACAAATATGATTTTATTATTTACGTGGCCATATCTCGAACATATATGGACGTATCAAATCTTATGGTAAAACCTATAAGAGTAAATCTTTAAGTTACGATGTTATCGAAGTAGGGTTTATCGATTTAGACAAAATTTTGCTAAATATGGTGTTTATGAAAAATAATACAGACTGAACGACTTGTTAACAACACAATATCTTAGTTGTTAAAAAAAACATAATTCTAAAAGCATTCTCAAGCGATTTATTTATCTAAAGCGAAAATTAAAGTCCCATGCAAGTGTTCCATAAAGCTTGTAGGGGACAATTATAGTTCAGGAGTATATTTCAAAAACGACATATAAAGACGTGATTCAAAAACTCGACTTATTTCAAAAAGGTTTTAAGCTTTGAACTAGTTTATCGCAGAAATCAAGCAAACATTTATGGTTTCATTAAATATATAAATGTATTCACAACTCAAACAAATTGACAAAAAGTTGACATGGGCGCTCCCTTCTACACAATTTATATTAAGCAAAAACTAAATCTCTCGCTAGCTCTTTCAATGTGATCATGTAACCTACGACCGTGAGAAAATGGGAGAACTATGATCAGCAGAAGACTTAATATACAAAAAATAAATTACTGATAACAATTGTAGTGTCTAAGTATTATTAGTGTTTTTACTATGCACTTATTAATGTATAATTGTATGCAACTTTATCTTAGAAATTAAAAAATCGTTGAAATAACGTTATTCTGCCCATTTTTGTACAAATTCGACCCCATATTAAATATGTACTTAGCTTAATGTTATATATTATTCAGAGCTATTGCGACCCTAAAGTGTGTTTCTCTGTGTGTAATTGCAATCATATTGGAGCAACCAAATTAAATGAAGGTTCGCCTCTCTTTGCATATTTTGTTTTAACAATACAATTCAATTTGTATTTCCTGTTATTAATAAACATCCAGTTTTAATTAAAAATAATATTGTAAGAAACTTTGAAACCTACTATATTGTTCTGTATATCTTGCTGTTTATAGTCTAATTTAATTAAAATTTGCCTCTACTCTAAGTTGACATGAAATGTAAGTTAAAATATATTTAATTTGAAATGAAATCCTTCTCCTTTGTAAATTTGTGTTTGTTTACTTATTATAAACTTATAGTAATAATTATTTGAATATAATGAAATTCTTTTATTACATACACGGAGAGAAATATTTTTTTTAAATAAAAAAAAAGTTCCTTAAAAAAATATCTCTTCAATTTTTCAATAAAGATTAATAGTTTTTTGAAAATCTTAACAAAACATAATAAAACTTTCTAATCAAACTGACTTTAATAAAATGTTAGACCTGATTTAGTGCAATAAAAATACGTTTCAAACCAAATAGATTCAAACCAATATTGATTCAATACAATTTTATAACAAATGTTAATACACGTATGAGTATTTACTTTAAAATTGGATACATATAAGTATAACCGACCTTGAATAACTAATGTATGTAAATAGTACGTAAACATGTAAATAATATGTATGTGATATGAAAATAGTAGCTGTGTAAAGAGCTTTCTACTGGCGGCTTTTACAAACGGAATAGTGTCGTGTTTGAAATCCATTTGCTTATATTTTCCTAAACATTTTAACTATGCTGAACAAAATTTAAAATTGTGTCTCCCATAAAAAATATAAACAGTGCAGTGTTAACGCTAGTAAGTGAGTCATCACGGAAACAGCTGGGTGAGGAAGGGAGCGACGGGGGGACGAACGCAGGTAGCCAAGGGTTCAGATTCCAAGTTAGTGTATACTGACTATAATTTATTGTAATAAAAACTTCTTCTCTTTCATCTCGTGTTAGGTTTAGATCACATTTTAAGTAAAAAATTCGGGTAAATCCATACATTTTAGGTTAGGACCTCATTTTAGAGCCTCATGTTAGGTCCATGATTTAATTTTAGTTATTCATTTAAATTGATGATTATTGTCATTGCGGTCTTATTCTATCTCCATTTAACCTGTCCTAATTGATTAAAATATTATGTAATATTATGCTGTTGTAGAATTTACTTTTCGTCAAAATTTTTTAAAATCGAATAAAATCTTTTGTAGTAATTTAGCTTTTCTGTTTCTCTAGGTCGAATATATTGTTAAGAGTAATAATTTAGATAGGAAGTTTAATTAACCAAGTAAACTATGTTTTGATAAAGTTTGAATATTCCTTTTTAATATCCCACCGTTTCTATCTTTTAGTGTTTTCCGTTGTATTTTCGGGTTGTTTCGTCTATTTTGACTCATATTATGTATAGTAAAATTTATTCTAATTATTTTGTTATCAATTTGCCTTTTAAATGTTCTCTAATTTCACTTGTAATCTAATCGCTGAAACTTATGTTCCTGCAGGAATTTCCTAATTCTGTAATCGTAGTCCTCTTCTACCCATTTACAGGTTCTTCTGGAAACTCTAATAGATGTTCTACGCCATAAATTTCCTAGTTATTTTAATTTGAAGTATTCGAATTATTTCATTAATCAACTTTTGATTATTTTGGTTTTTCTTCTTTTTTTCTGATTTATAGTTCTGTAATTGTAACGGAAGAATATGTTACATTTTCTTCATATTACTGTCGGTGGTCGAATTATGCGTAGTTCAAGGTCTCGTTTGATTACTCTTTCTTTTATGACTAAACCACCAATTTAAATTTTATTGTGCGTTTTTTTGGTCATTATATATACAACTTCTTAAAACAAACATATCAAATAATCTTCACTGTCTTACAGATTGTATTCATAAATTAAATTGGAAAATTTTGTTTTCTGAAATTGACTTACTTTTTCCTAAATTTACTGGATTTTTCTTATAAAATTTAAATATTTATTCCGTTATTTTTTTATTGATAATAATTCTATTATATGTAACTATTATATGGAAATAGTTTTTAGAATTCAAGTTTTGTTTCATTTTACATCTTTTAATCCAAAGTTTTTTGCTTGTAACTCTTAGATTTTATAAATTTATTATATTTGTTTATTTAAAAATTCTTTTTAGATTTACTTTCTTTATCAAAAACATCTAAAAATATTTTATTATATGTAACTTTGGTAGTTTGGATTTACAAGACTGAACAAGTAGGTTCTCTACATGTTTGCATGATTGTGCCTACGTCACAGCTCTTGTCGTTTCATAAAATATTCACCTTACGTTAAGCATAAATATTATACGTATTTCACTATTCTACATTATTAATAATTATGATTTTGAACTTTAGCGACTTAAAACATTTTGTACTAAACGAATTTTTTTAACACAAATACACAAACATATAAGCATAACGTTTTATATAGAGATTTTTATTGTACGGTATAATTATTGTTTGGTATTCATGCGAGTTTCTATTCAATATATGTAGAACAATATTTAATTTTTCTGACCCTATGACAGGTACGTGAGGTATGATAACATACCTTAAGGATAATTATTGCTTCACCAGGATAAAAAACAAAAACAAAATATAGTTAATTGAATTATTGTAATTAGTTAATATTCTACAATGTTTCAGATAATTTAAACGACAGTTAAAAGAGTTAAAAAATGTAAAATTTAATTATAAATAAATACTCACTGTTTGTAATTAGTTTTATAATTAAAAGCTCATAACCTATCACATATTCAGATAGTCATTAAAGTTAAACAAACTAATTTGCATGTAAATACAAAACAAATATATATTTTGTGTTTCACTTACAACATTAATTTACGATGAAATAAATTAAGGACTAATTGAAGTTTTTAGGTACATTGTGTAGATATATATTTATGTAATATTGTCTATTCTTTGTGTTATAGAAGGGGTATAATTCCGAAATATTTATATACAGTGTGTTCAAAAATGACAATATTTAAATACACATAACAGTTTTTTACACTGGTTTTATCAACCGGAGGTAAGCAGAATGATTTTCAGGGGTCATCCTAGTTCTATGACAATTTGTACACTTTTATGTATACAAGAATAATGACTGCAGTATTCTCTACTAATTTACTCCTTTTAGGAGGTTACTTAAAATCAATTTTACTGTTTAACACTTCAATCTCAAACTCCTTTTTAACTACAAAAGATAACTTATGTATTTCTATCTGAAACCTCCAATCAATCTGTGTTAGTGGTTCTTCAATGTTATAGAAATATATGGTTACAAAAGACGCAAGTCACGTGATGTCCTGTACTCCATTTCCATACTCCACTCGGAGAAGTAGTAGCTTTTCATTACCATTGCATATGTGTTGAGAACGAAAAATAAATAGTTCCAATAATACATTCTTTAGGTTATTTTAACCTAGAAATCAAATTATTAATGAAAACCAGCCCAGCTGCATTTCAGAATAATATTAAAAGTAATTATGTTGATACATTGTAGAACGTGCAATAAATAAATGTTAATGTTAATAATTCTATGAGCAATGAAGTGGATTTGGACAAAATGAGCAAAAATAATCCACATCCTACACCTTTTATGTGGTTTAAATTTTGGTTCAAACTTTATCTTAACTTTGGTTTTGCATCAATCAATCAATGGTATTCAATATCCAATATGTGTAATTGTGGAGTAGGACTACCTAAAGAAACCTTGAAAGCTACTATATACTAAAACGACACCTTGGATATTAAGAACCTAATGTGAAATAAAGAAAAATTTTGAAAGGAAAAACTAAATATCTAAAACTACCGAAAAACTGTTACAACGAGCCAAACCACTGCCTAATTTTTATTAAAACTTCTTTTCCAGTTGAGCACGAAGTTCCAATAATAAACTGGCTGTCTTATTCGGTAAAACTCTTATTTAATTAGACTGCATAGATTAATTTAAATTTTAAAGAAATTGTAAAGTTGTATAACTCGAACCCGTGTGTAAAATCATAGGTATACAAAAATTGAGATTCAGGAGCAATCTGCTAAATACAAAAATTAATTTCGATTTAGGTAAAGGACGTGTGAGGCTCAAACTACGATACTTTAGGGAATAATTTATTTAAGGTAATAATTGTTAAATTAATCACCATTGTTATTATTTTGAATGAGTATATATATATATATATATACAGGGTGTCCCAGAACTCTCCGGAACATTTCATAAAAAAATGTTCTTTAGGTCGAGACAAATTAATTTTTAACATGAAGTAGACAGAAAACAGCTGATTAATGATATGCAGCGTCTCATATGGGCTGTTAAACAATGTTTTAGATATGTATTGTGGTAGTATGGAAATTACATTGATTTGCAAGAATTGTCATAACTTGGTTGTTTATTATTCGATTTTAGTAAAGGTGTCATACGATTTGTCTTTTAATTGTGCATATTTTACCTTTCTTAATATTTTTTTATAGCTATAACGGTTTTCGTGTAATTTGACACTAAAACATTTAAACGGCCGCCATTTTGAAATGGATTTAGTTCCAGCAACGAAATTTTATACACTTATTCTACCTATTAAGGTACATATTTATACCAAAATTTAAGTTTCTATCTTAAATAAATCTTGAGTAATAAAATCCTTTGAAAAACACATACAGACCGACAGACGGAAAACTAGTCACTGGAGACCCATGTTTATATTGTGAAATCTGTTTGTCTCAATGTAAAGAACATTTTTTTTATGAAATGTTACATAGAGTTCCAGGACACACTGTATATATATATATATATATATATATATATATATATATATATATTTGTATTCATTTTTTAATTTTTTTTTATTCACAACCATCTAATTGATATTTTTGACTACTATTAATTTTGATTCATTTTTATGTGATTTTGGAGAACAATGAGTTAAAAATTTTGTGGACTAATTAATAAATGTTAAATAATAATTGTTACAGGAACGCTTTTTCTTAACGCACCTATACTATACTTCTGATTAAAGGAATGTCCTAAAATCTGAGTGCCATGTGTTAGGAATATAAGTAACTCGTTTTGGTTTGTAAAACATTCCAAACAACTTAAACATTGTTTACTATTTATGTAATATTTTGAAAAGAAATAAAACATTTCAACGTGACTAGGCGCGTTACTTCAATACTGAGGGAAATGAAAAAAAAAATAAAACTGGAACGCTCCTTGAATACAAATTACAGTAGATTTTATTTTCCTTATCCACATTGTTTACAGTTTGTTTCTCTTTTCTTTAAAACAAACCTTTTATTAAAGATTAGTTTCTTCAGTAGAGCTATACAAATTACTGAATTCAAATAATCGAAAATTAATCATCATTACGGGTATAAGTAGAACGATCAATTAACTCTTTACAGGAAATTTTGGTTAAGAGCAAAGTTTCCCTATAGTTTCTCAACAGCCATTATCACAAATATTTATTTTGTTCATCTGAATATTGACAATCATTTATGTGTGAAAATTGAAATAAACTAAAATTCATGAAAATGGATTAACTGTTGTTGGAAATTGAAATTATTTAAAAGTAAAATTATGAAGTGGGAAAGCATTGCCTCGCAGCCAAGGAACATGTTGGAAAATTATAATAAATCTAGTCTACTAAGAAAGGAAATCGAGGCCATACTAAACCTTGGTGGTCAAAATAAGTTCGACTAAAAATGTTCTCACATTTATTTTTATTTAATCACATTGTTTTTAATAAAAGTAGAAAAATCATCAAATATATTTATTTATTATTATAACTAAAAGTCTGGGCTGTGTGCTGTTGTCGACTATTGCCTTCAATTCAGCCATATTTAGTGTTATGAAGTCAACCTTGAGCAACCCAATACATTCACCGCCGAAACTGAAACAAGAAATTAATGAAATATTGTTCGTAGAGAACGTGATTAACTCTCAAAGTGAAACTTGAGATAGATTATTGAAATATGAGGGAAACACGGTAGTTAGTGGTGAAGGAACTACACACAGTTCAGAGCTGAAATTCAATTTTAATATTAGTGAAAGTTGCTGAAACAGCTAGAGTCATTATTTGTTTTATTATTGTACTTTACATTGTTTATACTGACGGTGATAATATTGGACCATTGTTTGGCAAAATGAAGTATCTCTTAAAAAAATTGAGACTGAAATTAAACGGTTCAAATTAAAAGACAGAGAACAATTCATTGCAATTCTCCTGTGTAATGTTTATTTACTGTAACGTTTAATAACTAAAAGTGCTGTAAGCGTCAGCTTTGTAGATGGAGTTGGTTCAATCATCTTATTTCAACCCAAAATCTTTTCTCTGTTTCCATAGTAATTTGATACCTATGATACAACATAATGTTCTTTTATTCAAGTAAGTTATAAACATTTATTGACATTAAAAGTAACTACTAAACCTAATTAGTAAAATATGTATTTTAATATGTAATATATTTTCGTTTCTAAATTTACCTTTCTTTTTAAGAGAGAAAATAATTTGTTAGTAGTAAATGGAAGTTTAAAAAAAAATAAGTTATTTAAACGTGTCATTTGCTATGAATCCTCAACAAGTTTTCTGAATAAAAATTATTTATGTTAAGTATTTTAGGTTTATCTTCTTTAAAAATACACAATAATACCTATTAATAACGTAATATAATTAATATTATTATGATTTACTAAACAAATATAATATTGTATTTAAAACAAGTATAATATACGACTATGACATCGAGTATATTATTTATAATTGTAGATACATTCTGTTAATAAATTACGTCATTATAGAATATTTTTGAGCCCTAAACTAATTCAATAATTTTGTATGTAATATTCAATTATATAATATTCCAAAGTAAGAAAAAATATTGACAATCATAATGAAATTGAAGGAATTATGTTATACATTGTAACGTCCGTAAAGACTTTATACAGTGTTACACATTAATAATTTATTAATTTTTTTTTTTAATTTAAACATATTCCTATGTAACAGTTTATTTGATATATTTTACAAATTATACTTTTTTAAATAGGTTTCATCGGCAAATATTGTGATAAACTCAACTAATAATGAACCATGAAGGCCATATATTAATTTAACCATATTTAATAAAAAGTAATAAACAGAGAACCATGTAAATTTGGAATTAGCAAACACTTATAGAAACTTCAGTTACACATTGTTGTTACCTCCTTTGTTCAAGACGATATTTTCATGACTAAATCATCACCCTTAGTTTTTTCTTGTGTTAAGGGATTTTTATAGAAGTAGGGACAGAAGATAAACAACCCATTTGTTGGCGCGAGGTAATATTTGTTTCTCTTTAAATCCTCTCTTCAGTACAAGAAGAGAAAAAAACCAACAAATTATAATAATTTTTTTTAATGGAGAATACAAACTAAACAAACACCTGTGAGCTAAATACATAGATATTAAAATATAAAGACACATTACACATTACGTTTGATAAGAGTGTAATGTTTCACTCTTCTAGTTCCCAGTGAAACATCCAGAATCTAGAAGAGAGACATATCTGCCATTGAATCTTTTAATGAACTAAAGAGAATTGATTCTAGTTGTGATTGTTGTTTTCTAAAATAATAAAATATTCTGTTTTAAAATAAAGTTTATTTATTTATTTTCAAAAATGGATTAACAATTTTACGATCATGAATTTTGTATATTTCAAATAATGATGATAATTATATGTTTTTTTGGAGTATTATCCTTTATGGGTGTCATTTATCAGTTTTTTATTGTACCAGCGTAATCACTTCAAATTCATCAAAGAGAATTTATGGACTTGTAATCCAGAACTTTTTAATTTGATGAATCAACAAAATATTCTATACAATTGACAAATTTACAAATAATTTACATTTACACAAAATAATATTATAATCTAATTTATCGCTCAATTATAAGTGTATAAATAAAATCAGCACACTACTTAGTATTGATATGAATTATTTCATGATATGTATGTGAAATAATTTACAACTATACTTATTACTAATTCTACCCTAATAGTATTTGTGTATAAATTGTAATACTTGTATTTATTTAACGGTTACCACGTTTGTTCCTATATGCCAATAAACAAAAGGGGAGACCGCATTAAATATCTCTTCCTTTTGTCATATAAATGTAGCGGTTTATTATGCAGGTAAAACTATTGTTTGAATTATTTATAAAAATTCTAATATATAGATTATTATATTTTTTTACATTGGTTTTGTATGGAAAATAATTGGTTTGGTTTATTGAAAATAAAAATGTTTTCTGTTAATTAAAATATCGTAAAATAATTTGTTCAACATGTTTTCATTAATTCAATATTATTTTTGTAGAATGTAATTATTAGATCAACTTATGTAGAACATTGCTTTATGTACATATTGTATATTTTAATTAACTTTTATTATTTTAATTTAAAGCATCCACAAATATGTACCAGATATTACAAAGTTAATAAGTAACCCATTAAAAAAAAAAAAAAAAAAAAGAAAGAAAGAAAAAAAATCATTGTCCTGAATTTATCAAACACCCATATACAAAATCAAATATTTATACAATTCAATATATATTAATATATTCATTCAATAGTATACCCCCAATAGTATTTATATTATTACAGCTTAGTAAAGGTCAGAATTAAAAAGGTTTAATGCTTTTTCATACGGAAAATAATTGTATAGACCATTATTTACAATTTATTATAAAACGCAAAATTTATACCTTAATAGAAACTAAACTTACGTCGCTTGTGTTTTTAACTAGTCTTACATAAAAATATCAAACATAAAGGACATTTAAATAAATTATTATTAAGTTATAACATTACATTGTGATTACGGTAAGAAAAACAATAGTTTCGTTTAGAAAGGAATAGACTTCTAACAAATATACCCATTTGATTAGTCCCATTTATTGAAATCGATTCTAATAATATTTTCATAGTACTTACTGTTTTGGTTAGTATAAACGGTAAATTATTTCACAGATTTAAACTTATATTAACAATAACGTTTATGATTGCAACCATTTATTAAACAATTTACATTAAAAAAAAATTATATCACATCTAAGATGTGCTACAGTTTGTCTGTATTTCACTACCTTGGACCCAGTTCTTCCTGTTAAAAATCGGATTTTGTTTGTATTTCCATAGTTTTCCTCCTTGTACAAAAAAATGAGACGTAATAGAAACGTTTGTCTATCTGAGGGTCTCTTGGTAAACATAATTTTATTCTTGTCATTAGGCATCAACAAGTAGAGATTGTTGCTTGAAATAAAATGCCAACATCAAAAGTATCCATGTGAGAAGGATAAGTCTATATTTACGTAGAGAGAGAAAGAGATATAATATCTGTAACGCTTGACTATTTTTGTAATGGTAA
This sequence comes from Aphrophora alni, assembly GCA_963513935.1. NCBI lineage: Eukaryota > Metazoa > Arthropoda > Insecta > Hemiptera > Aphrophoridae > Aphrophora > Aphrophora alni. The sequence continues at coordinate 109,018,414 of OY740770.1, forward strand.
CATATTGAGATATAATTACCTTAATACGTGGGTAATATATTTTACAATAAAAAAAATGTGCTCTTTTGTGAGGAAGATAAACTGTTTAACTAAACAGTTATCTAAGATATCACCCAAATTATGAAACAGCCGTTTAAAGATGTGATTAGAAAAAGAAAATTAGATATACTGCACATTTTAAGTGGTGTATAAATCAATACAATAATTCATAATTATTGGAATGTATTAGTTACTAGGTACAAAATTAAAATGCAATATAATTTCATTAAATATATGTGTTAAATTTTATGATTAATCTCTCTGTATTTTTAATGAGAAGTGTTGAAATCTGTATATACTAACCAAAATCATTAGTTTGTTTGTTTCATCTTTCTTGCCTTCGTGAGAATTCGAAATGATAACCCATTTGTGAATTGGGCAATATTTGTAGTCCTACAAATAAGATAGAGTAACTCTTAAATTAATATGACTCTTCCTACTACTATTTAAATAGTAGACAAGTGTAGTAAGTCACATCATTGTATTAATAAAATACAATGAATTAAACCTTATTTTTATTACAACAACTTTTAATTTTAATTAGAGTTTGTTATTTATATTTGGACTAAATATTAAAGAAGAAAAACCATTGCCTTTTTACCCCGAGATGAAAAACTACAGTTGCTAATAGCCGCAAAAATCGGTCTTTCCTTAGCACAAATAATTCCTGATATTTTCTAAAGCTCCCTACAGCTGCTTCAATGGAAGAAAAGCATTACTTGTTATTTCCACGCTCCGTTAGTTTAAGTTATTCTTAATACTTCAACACAAGAAACAGGTGTTTTGCTTCTATAACATTTGTTATAGTTGCAATTTCTACGTATGTAACAATAAACACTTACATAGACGGAACAGAACAAAAGTGAAAATTCAATCACTAAAATAAAGGAACACATTTCCATAACAACATTTTTATCAAGTTGATTTAATCTAATGAACAATTATATTAAAGACATTTGGGTAAATATCTGAATTATTTATAACCTTTTGGTTAATTTTGATCATTGTGTGAAATATTTCAAAATCTTATATAAATAAAAAAATAAAAAACCCTTACAAATGTTCATAAACAATAAAATATTTTAAACAAGAGATTATTTCTATGACAAAGTCATCACCGTATCATGATTATAATTACTCCCTCTTCCAATAACTCACAAACTGTGCGAACCGGTAAAGAACAGAAGACGATTACAAAGTCATTGACTCTTGTTAAAAATTAAGGTACAGCTAGTGGTAACTTGGAAGTGTTTTTCATTTGTGATTTATATTGTAATTTGCAGTTTAGCACTTTAGTTAAGACATTTAGCTCACATATCTTTAAAACTATGTGGTTAATAGATTATTTCAAATTTTTAAATTTAAATGATTATATTAAATTGATATTTAACGTTTGCATACATTATTTTCATTTACATATGTGATACCTGTGTTTATCTCTCACTTATTCTAATAACTGGATATATTTTTTTATATCTTTCTGATTATTCGTAAGGAGGAATAAATAGAAGTTTTATTAAATGTAAACCAAATTTTCATTACGTAAATAACACAAAGACGTAAAACAAACTTGCCTTGTTTATTTGTTATAAAGAATTGTATGATTTTATTTACTAACTTATTACCCCGAGTAAACTATCTAGCTCATGATATATATCCACAGAATAATTTTATATTTATGATGTTGACCTACTTTACATAATGACAACAGTAATACTAACACTGTCAGGAGTATGGTCAATATCCATTATGTTAAATATCAACCAAGTTTGTATTAATATTCTGCTATTTTAGGAAGGATGTATCAGCGAAACGATGAAAATTAAACAACAGTAAAACAATTGAAAAGTAATACTAACAAGATATATAAAATTATTGTTTTAGAATTTTAAAATTTTAACTGATTTTTCCTTTTTTTAAATTTGTTCAACAAAATTATGTGTGATGATGGTTTCGCTTTACATTTAAACGCATCATTAAATTACACAATAAATCGGTCAAAAAAGAAGGCTGGTATTCCGAAAAAAAATTACTGTTCGTTGTTGAAGTGAGGTTAAGTTCTATTATTCATTATATTACCGTTATTATTAATAGAATAAAAACTTAGTCGCATAAATCACATTTGGGGAAATTGAGCGTTGTGGAAGACAGTGTTGTACAATATTTTATAGTGAAATTCACTACCAAGTGAAATTTTGAATTTCATCCTTATATTATTTACCATATTAAGTCAATGAGGGTTGAAAACAGTTACTCGATTTCAATTGAAATTCTAGAGTGAGTCAAAGCGGTAAAATGTTTGTTCAATGATTTTTAAATATATATTACGCCATAGAAGTTTACACTTGGCTAAATAAATTATATAATTGGCATATCAACGTTCAACCCAAGGCCCTCAACTATGAGACAGAGCATATTCCTTCATTCACGGAAGAATACACAAATATATTATTTCACAAATTCAATAAATAATTGCATTTTAAATAAATGTTTTATTTTATAACTCTATGTGCCATACAAACAATATCGTATTAACTCAGTTTTTATTTGTAGAGGTTACTTTAAAAATAACTTTAGACCTAATCCAAAACGTAACCGGTGATTTGTTTTCATTTAAAACAATAGCACTGACATAGAAATTACCAATTTACAACCCAAAATTCTCAGAACAAAGATAGGAATACTTTTATTTACAATTTGAGACACTTGAAAAGGAATTTTTGAAATATATATGTATATATATATATATATATATATATATATATATATATATATATATATATATATATATATATATATATATATATAATTTTCATATATAGTTATTCAGCATTATCTAGAGTTATACACATGCAATTGTGGATATATCTAAATACTCTGTTAGTGTATACAAGGAATGTACTTGTATCATAAAGAAAAATCTACATCAATATAATAAAATAATTAAAATTGAAATCTAGGTTACGTTAGGACAGCCCTCTCATTGATTACAGCCCTCTGTCGTTTTATTACAATTGAACACAATGTTTGTGAGAAATACAATGTTGACAATTTAATTACTTAAAGGTGTTTTGCTTAGAATTATAATAGTAGTTTATCTGATGTAGGGTTGCTTCCTAGTCATATTCATTGAGTTTTTAAAATACAAATTTCAATAGTATAAATATGATTGATATTTAGAATACTGTTTTGTTTTGCTTAATCATCGATTTCATAAATACACATAGTGCCTATAACATATAAGAGGTAAAACTGCAAGTTTTGTTCCATGTTTTAAATCTCACAAATATATTACATTAATACGAATTTTCAGATGTTAAAACAACAATAACCAAATAACACATAATTAAACGACGAAAGGCGTTGGCTGTATATTCCAAAATAAAAAAAAATAAAAAAAATTGATTAGCATAATAGCAAAATGAGTTATATTTTATATTAGTAATATGACTTAATCGAAGAGTTACAATCATTTGATTAGATAAAACTATTAGACAACGTTTACAGCTTTTTAATCTATGGCTGTTATAAAATGATACACAAGGAACTTTAAGAAATGTTACAAGCCCCAAAATAACCCATTACTGTAGTGACATTTGGAAACTTAAAAGAATCTGTAACGATTGAATGTAAACCAGGCATAAAGCTTGCCCTTGGCAAATACAAATACAAGTCTAAATACAAGTGTAGTCAGAAAAAACCACAAGAAAATATTACTCAAAAAGAAATAAAATACAGGCTCATTATAGATGTGGTTTAGTGAGAAAAGTGACCCAACTCTTTATTTGATGGATGTACAGTTACCCACTCAAATCGTGTTTTTGTTAGATCTAATCACTACTTTAATTGGAGACTTAATTGACAACATTTCAGCCTTATTTAAATTAACGATTCTTTGTTTTCTAATTTCAGTTATGATGGTTTTATTAACTAAAACCATTATTTCTAGTGATTAATATTTTCCCAAAAGTAAATGCTTTAAACTTGACAATTCTGTCTTTGTGTTAATTCAACAAAATGGGCTAACCCTCGAGCTCCTAAAATACTAACTAAACTCACGTTTATTATCTTTGTTTAGAGGTAGTTGGTTTTACATTATATAAAACACATACTGAAATTTTCATATTGATCTCGATTTCTATTTATCTCTTGAGTTTTTAAATTAAGAGGAAGAGAAAAATACACAGTAAAACTTTTATCAAAGCAATCTAACATTTATGCTTTCTCTTGTTTTCAGTAAGACTACTAACATTACTTCTATTATTCAAAAAATATTATTTTAAGATAATGTTATATTATATCAATGTAAATGTGCCTAATATATGAAATACTGCAATACTTTTTAGTAGTTGGTTTTACTTTAGACAAGAATTAAATTAAGAACCGTGTAAAGAAATTAGTCTTGGCGTGATTTAGTCATATTACTTTTAAAAATGTACATCTAGTAACCATAATAATGCTGATAAAATAAAATAAAAATCATAAACCATTATAAAGTCAGATTCTCTCTCTCTCTCTCTCTCTCTCTCTCTCTCTCTCTCTCTCTCTCTCTCTCTCACTCTCTCTCCCTACCCTATATATAAATAAAATAGAAAAATCTACTGATCTTGCAAACGTAAATATTTTTTTATTGCCAACGCGTTTGTTTCCAGTTCCCTGAATTCTTAAAGACAGCTGCGTGTTAAATTGTGTGGAAAGGCCTTACAGCTCACGTATTTCTAAACTTGGTAGAAATTAGAAATACATTTTTCGATCTTTGTTATGTTTCTATTTGTCTTGATATAGATAGAGATGACTATAATAATTTTATATTTCAGTGAACCGCAATATGATAATGAATACACGGAGAACAAGCAAAAAAGAACAAATAACGACAACAAAAAAGACGAATTATCACAACATCCACTAATTACATTTATAAAATTTTTGCAAGTTGTAGAAATATTGTTTTCCATAATTAAATATTAATAATATTAATAACATTTAATTATTAGATAGAAAGTGATTTTTAAAACTTTTTTTTTCATTTATTTATGTATTGGATCAGCGGCTATAATAATTCTGTGACATTGATTGTTAACAATTGAAATAAAATAACGTCCTTTTGTAGAATCTATATCCATTTTGGTATTTTTGTTATAGGTTATATCTCTTAAACTAATTGTTCACTACTAGTGCCGTGGTTTTATCAGGCTCATCTGTAAACTCTCAGAAGTTATCTCCGATGGATTGTTTTTTAGTATAATATTGGACAGGTAAAACTTTTGTAAGGAGTATTTTATTGTGGTTGGAGCCGTGTGTAAGTTGGCTTTCTTTCCTAGTCCTTAACTCACAATTTATGAATTCATCTTTTTATGTTCTGGTGGACATATTGTGGTTAATGTGTCACAAGACATCCATTCCTCTTATACAAACAAGCAAGTAAAAAAAAATAATAATAATAAAAATAAAGCGTGGTCAATGAAAGTGTTACGATTTTTGTCTTTTTGAGGAACAGGAGTTTCAGACCGATTCAATAAAATTTATCATGTATTTTGTAAATATGTATACTACATATAGTTGAAGTAAATATTTTGAATGCCAATTAATGGCGGCTGTATTACAACAAAACTCTTGTATAGAAACATTACTTCAACTTTTTTATATTAATTACCTTGTATAATATTAGGAAATTTACTACTTTCATTCATTTATTAGTTAGTAATTATGGAAACAGTATTAAGCAATAAACTATCAAAGCAGAAACCATAATCAATGGTATTTCACAATGGAAACCATTTACAGTTATGGAGATATGAATGTTTTAGAGGCAAGCAATAAAAAGTGTTGCGAAATTTGTATTTTGTCTTCCAGCTTTACTATCAATCTGTGTGGATAGTGTGTACAGTATTTATGCGTAAAATAAAAGTTGCATAGACTTCCACAAACACTGTTGGAATATTTTCATAATATCATTCAAATATTTATATTTTATTTTTCCATTTGTATTAAGAGTGTGGAAATAAAATCGATTTTCTAAATATCATCTCAAAAAAATCTACCAACCGTTAGGTATATCCATAAATCTACCAACTTCGCAACCTGTCCATAAATTCACTTCAACTCCAAATCGCCGACCATCAAATTATCGTTTAAGATATCATTAAGTTATCGCCATATTGTGGTTCTCCATCTTGCTCGAAAATGAAATATTTCGTTTCTGAATTTACACATTATGGAAACACGTGGTTGATCATTCAATACACCATTCTAGCGATGTTGATACTCGGGTGAAATGGATACTCGCATTACTCGGTTTCAAATGATTTCAATACTCGTATTATTATTTCAAAATTGAGTATCTTCGCAGAATGATTTTGCGCATTGGATTCGATCAAATATAAATATCTTAAGTTTATTCGAAATAATGAAATGTTTCTTTTTATGTAATAAAATAAGGAAAGTCATACTATGTTATATATATATATATATATATATATATATATATATATATATATATATATATATATATATATATATATATATTACCAATAACAGATGTTTATTTCAAAAATCAAATATTCTTTAACTCTTTTCAAGTTATAAAATATAAATGAAATATATAATAATGATTAAATATATATATATATATATATATATATATATATATATATATATATATATACAGTATAATGATATAATTATAGATTTTTGTTTATTATTATTTTATAATATCTTATAGAATGTTCTTGTAATCTAATCATTTATAAATTTAATTTCAAATATATTAGTATAATGATATAATTATAGATTTTTGTTTATTATTATTTTATAATATCTTATAGAATGTTCTTGTAATCTAATCATTTATAAATTTAATTTCAAATATATTAGACAATTAAAGTCGAAAAAAAATGTAAACATTATTTTTTTGTTCTGTTTTAAATTCATTAGATAAAGAAGGATTGTTCCTGGGTTTAATATGGTTTAATTGGACAGTCCCATTCATTGAATTATATAAAATTAATACACTCTAATATTTTGTATTTACACAAATTATGACAATATTCAAATAAACAATATCATTAATAATTCTTTCGATATTTAAAAAAGATTGCTGTATAAAAAAATGAAAAACAAAGATTCACCAAATAGTTAGTATTCTGTTTAGTGTTTGCAATACTTCATCATATATATATATATATATATATATATATATATATATATATATATATATATATATATATATATCAACACTTTTATAGAATATGTAAAGAATTCTATACTAATCGAAATTTATCCATTTATATAGAAATAAAACCTAAGTCATACAATCTGTGTTGCGTCCAATCAATCTTCTTTTAAAATCCTTCCATGGTTTACTTACAACACAAGTCATCCATCTCCGTCAAGGAATTCTCATCTTATTGTCATGTAAACCTCATTAATCAAAACTTGAGCCACACAAAATAAATTGGGGATTATTCTGAGACCAAAGAAATTATAAGGATATATTTTATAATCCTTAATTATGTAACATATACAGTGCGGGTTATAAAATGAAAACCTATAACTAGCAAAATAATTTTCAACAACATAAATAACAATTGCATTGTAAATAGGCACAAATTTTTTTTTTTTTTTTTTTTTTTTTGTCTAAATGGTCATAATATGTAGAAAAATTGTCTTTACTTACAAGTTAATCTTAGTGATGTTAGTTGGGATTTTTACTGTATGAGAGAGAGAGAGAGAGAGAGAGAGAGAGAGAGAGAGAAGAGAGAGAGAGAGAGAGAGAGAGAGAGAGAGAGAGAGAGAGAGAGAGAGAGAGAGAGAGAGAGAGAGAGAGAGAGAGAGAGAGAGAGAGAGAGAGAGAGAGAGAGAGAGAGAGAGAGAGAGAGAGAGAGAGAGAGAGAGAGAGAGAGAGAGAGAGAGAGAGAGAGAGAGAGAGAGAGAGAGAGAGAGAGAGAGAGAGAGAGAGAGGGAGAGGGAGAGAGAGAGGGAGGGAGAGAGAGGGAGGGAGAGAGAGAGAGAGAGAGAGAGAGAGAGAGAGAGAGAGAGAGAGAGAGAGAGAGAGAGAGAGAGAGAGAGAGAGAGAGAGAGAGAGAGAGAGAGCAGCGTATGCATTGATAAGAGGTAAAATTTGTTTTTTCTATGAATCCTCCTTCAATCTAGGAAAATGTAGGAGAATTTTTTACAAATATATTATATTTTGTTAATTAGATTCCACGTGTAACTTTTTACTACAGACTACATTTAGGTTTTATAAACTCTTTGATTTTGTAAATCAAATCACGTCAATATTATAGTAGTTCAATAGTGCTCTACAAAAATTGGAAATAAATATCGAATTTACCGTTCCCAGTAGACTTGCATAGTGTTAGAATTTTAGCTTTACATAAATAAAATTTTTATGTATGTTACTTTATATTGTTTTCGTTATTGCAGTAGTATCAAACATACAAATACGTATAAGCTATATTTACAAAAATAACTTATATTAATATATTTTCGTCGTATTTGTGTCCGTTTATCCGGAAGTTCTATATGAGTCAATTATAGTTAAATATTGGACTATTTGGTCTTATTTATAAGAAGTACGTAGACCGAATTTGATCTAATGAAGTCTTGAAAGTAAGAATATTCCTTTAAATAATTGACATTTCTGCATGAAATGTGTTTGACTTTGGTTAATTTTCTTAGAAAAAAATCATCTTCTAAAAAAATACACATAAAAACAAACACATAACATTTTAATTGCAATTGCATTAACTTAATAGCATACAAGAATTCATTTGGATTTAGAACTCAAAATATGTTATTATTTATTTATTGGTTGTGTAATAAATTTAAAACTTTAATACACTTAAAATCATTTCACATAAAAACGTACGGTTGCATTTCCTTGTTCAAGTTATCAAAAGTTTTCTGTTACAAAGAAATTACAATATAACCATATACTATACAAATTGTGCTCATAGGCTAATGAATAATCATTAACAGATAACTAAGCATCTTAACCCTACTAACGATTTTATATATAAAACTCTCAATAAATCCAAATCAATTGTAAACGCTATTTAATTGTTTCGTTATGATTTCGAGATTCATATACAAGGACTGTGTGTGAACTATACAGGAGAATATGTCACAACACGTCTGTAATAAACTTATGATTACAGCCAATTACTAAGCAGTGATGCTTCTCTGAATGGGGTTATAAATCTGTTTTGTCTAGACATTTGGAACAATGCTGAGTCTTGTGCAAAATTAATTGCTCAAATTCCTCTTCATATAGAAATCTAATGTGTGGTAATATAACATTTAGTGAAATGTGAATTTAATTTATAATAGGTTTTAGGTTTAAAAGATGAGTTAAAATTGTAATCTTAGTCGTATAAGAAGTCTAATAATGTATTAGTTTCTTAGTTTACGAGTAAAGTCTAGAAACAACTTGATAAAATTACAGGATAATATAATTTAATTTTCATAGATATGATTAATATTAACCTTTTTTTTTCACTCTCCTTCGTGAAGACTTGAATTGCCGAATCTCAAGGACTCTTTGATTGGTCATCATGATGTTAGGGAACTGTCGACAATGTTTCATTTGTAACAAAAGGTAATTATAATTGTTAACTCAGGACAAAAGTTCTGATTGACCAAAATTGTGAAATAGACCAAGCCAGTAGATATTAGAAGTCAAAATCTATTTTTATTGAAAATATAACAATACGATAACGTAGCAATAAGTTAATATTTTATTATTAGGTGATTATTTACAGCAAACCTACAGTATATTTGTGAGTTAGGTTTAATAAAAATATATGCTAAAGTGTGCCATTAAAATATATATCACATCTCTTGTAATAAATTCAGGCTAGGGGTGTTTTTATCCTTTTAGATGACAAATCTAAAAAAAAAAAATCATTATCTCGCAACTTTTCATGAACAATCTACTTGAAGAAAGGTATGGAAGGATTTTTAAAAGAAACTGAGATTATAATACCTACAGTCAAAGTTTCAATAGGTTATATAATAATTATTAAGGAACAATTTGAGGTCCAGTTAGTATAATTTTATACCGGGCTAATATATAGTGTTTCATTAGTATTTTAAGTGTTATTTATAATCATGTTCATACTGGTGATATATATATATATAGATATATAGTTTTGCTGCCTGATAAAGTCAACAAATCAAGTACTGTACAGAAAACAGGCAGCAAAATATTCGCTTATGTTATAGCACAGGTCATTTACAGAAAAAAATCTCCTTTTAGTTTTTTATTTTGGACGAACTCTCAATGTAAAACAGTTTTTTACTAACATTGATAATGTTGTAAAGAATTAAAAACCTACAAAACGAGCTTTGTTAAGTTATATATATAATCGTTTTTCTAAATGTATATAATTTGTTTACTTCTAATTTAAAACATTCTTATTAACTGGAAACATAGATCTTTCCATGCACAATTTTTGTTCTGAAGATGGACACTGTAGCATAGGTATTTTTTTAATATAACAATTAAACTATATATAGCGGTTTTTATTGAAAGGGTCATATTACCTCAGCGGATGGTCCTATCATGATTCAGAAAGCAGTGTTGAAAAGAAGAAGAGTTGACATAAACACCATTTTTCTTAGTTTTTCCAAATTTTAAGTTTAGAGCCCCCCAAAAGGCAATTAACTTAGACTAACCTTGATAACATTACTAGTATTGCTTTCAAACTACTAAGGTTAGAGTGATCATATTTATAACATCAATAGGGTAAAAACAATTACCTTTTCATTTGATAAGAAAATTTTACAAGTACAAATAAACAAACTATAAACATTTACAAATATTTATACGGTCGTCTTTTCTTTAAATTATATAAGCCTCAATTTAGCAGAATTGAAACTAATACAGCTTATTTTGTAGGGTTTTTTAATTCTTTACATTTTACATATTCGTAAAAACAGTTTTACAGGGAGATTTCGTCCAAAATGGAAAAAAAAATTCTATTAATTTTTGGGGTTTTATTTGTAAAAAAAAAGAAAAGAATCGCATTAATGAGAAAATGATGATTTTTTGACAATTACTCATATGTTATCTGTAGAACACGTTGGAGTTGATTTTGTTGTACTTCGTTTTAAAGTAAGAACAGTTTTTAAGTGGAGTAACAGCAAATTTTTTAATAAACATAAATTGTATAAAAAACTTAAGTATGAACATATTTTAACTTTTCTACATACTCACCAAGAATATCTAAGCATTTGTTAAGTAGTGGCACTAGCTTTTGGATCACCTGATGTTAGAACCTAACCTAACCTAACATTTAAGCACTTAATAACTGTTTCTTTCAACACATCATTTTCAAATCGCTTTCCACCATGATATTCTTTGAGTTTAGGAAACACATGAAAATCTGATGGTGCCAGGTCAGGGCTGTAGGGGTCATGGTCCAGTAATTCCATTCGAAAGTTGGCTAGTTGCGTCTTGGTCATTGCTGCAGTGTGAGGCCAGTGTTATCGTGAAGCAGCACGACGCCGCTAGACAGAATTCCCCGCCGGCAGTTTTGAATAACGCGCCTAAGCTTGGATAGTGTTTTGCAATATCTCTCAGTATTTATGGTAATTCCTCTTGGCAGAAAGTCACAATCGGCGGGTTTATTGATTAACATGGCGACAAACAAAGCAGTGTTAATATAGAACCAACAGTGGCAGAGACATGAAATCAACTGACTGCATAGTTGGGGGACTGGGCAAGAGTGGCTAATCTTGATCAGACGTCACGTGACAGCCTGCGCGGTTGCTATGCGCAAACGGTTCTTACTTAAAAAAATGACCTCTCGTATATTAATTTTTACATGTATTTTCGTACTTAACCTGGTCTATAAAGATGTACGGTATTGAACTGTTTGGCGGCTGCAGTCGCTAGCGATTTCTCTAGCATAGTGGCGTATCCACTACCATTGATGAATCTGAAGGCACAACTTATTTCCATAACGTAGAACTGTAGTCGATGGATGAACAATGTAGTGACTTGACAATCGTTATTTGTACAGGTCAACTCATAACGAGACCCCAAATTACTTTCTCCTGTATTAGGTGAACGCGTATACAGTAAATTCTTAGATCAATACTTTTTGAATTCAACTATAATGTAAAGTTTTACATCGTTTTTAATTTTCTTACGGAAATAACTGTTTTAAAAACAAATAACTCACTGATTAAAAATAAACCATTTAGATAATTATTTAATTAAGTTTGTTTGTGTTATCTTTTAGCAATGACATTACACTATTTACACTACAATATGATATTCTTAATTTTTGCATATATGACACGTTAAAAATCAACATCTTTATTCTTTTTTGTTCTAGTTTATTGTATAAAACTTGAACTAGTGTTTTATTTACGAAGTACGCCGTACAATTTTAAGTTATTTCGTTTAATTTATCTCAAAACTTTTCTTTAGTTTTAACCATAAGACGAGTCGGTGCCTATGAGGTCGTGGTTTATATATGATAATATTCAAATATAAAGTTTTCTAAAAGTTATTATTATTCAAATTATAGTAGAAATAACTACCTTTCAGGAAATAAATTATTACTGGTATAGAGGTATTAGAATTTGTGAATTTAATTTAAATTATTTTGTTAATAATTTCTCTCATGTCAATAGATATTCGATAATACGATGCAATTTAATATATATATATATATATATATATATATATATATATATATATATATATATATACAAAACATTTTCCTAAATGTTTGAATGTTTTCTTAATAGTGTAAATATATTTAAGTTTCTTATAATAAATATATATTGGAGAACCAATTGCATTCGACCTGTACCCTTTGAGGGGTAGAAGTTTTAACATTCTGTGGTTTGGAAGGTAATTTAATTTACAAAACAAGGCGACTCCTCGTTAGTTAATTAACCTGTAAATAGTGAAGCTATTATTTCTGTCTTTAGCCTAACCAATTCTTTATAAGAATGTTTTATACTTTTGTTTACTACAAAGTCCACTGGATGGACGTTATCAATAGAAGAAGAACAAAAGAAACAGTAGTTTAATAATGACGAAGATAATTTGCAAATATATGTACGCTAATACATTAGAAATATTCTATATATTCTATTATTTATATAAACAGTCAAAATCTGCTTATTCTAGCAATTATGACAACTGACATACCTTTGGTAATTTGTAATTTGTAATTTGACAAAACTTTATAACTATAATAATGATAACTAAATGGTGTTGATGTTTACATGTCGTATTTACACAGAGCCAGATAAAAAATTATATCTGTTTATTAGAAAAATAATTAATTAGATACGAGTAAATATTATGTTTTAAGACATAAGTTAAGATTTTGACTGTAACATGTTGTTACTCTTTTGAAATATTGTTAAGTTTATATAATGAGAATACTTAGGTTTATTAAATGTTCAAGAGCAACTGTTTAGTTAATAAACAGTCTTTCCCCCTGCATCAATTTAGTCTATACATGTATTGCAAATGAAAGAATATGGCTACGTATATGACTGAGGTTCCTCAACATATTCTATTCAATTACCCTCAGTACATATCCCAAGTGTATATTTTTAATATAGCTCTGTTATCAAAGGTGTAGTTGAAGAGTATTGATGTTTTGTTTTTTGTGTGTATGGCTATAAATTTCAATTAGTTTCAAGTAGAAAACTATAATCAATTTTAATCTCAATAATCAAAATAAATATTTTGTTTATTAAATGTAAAGATAAAAATGCCTAGCGATTCCATAGATTTCGATATGAAAATGTTTTAGGTATGTAACTCAGTACAATTGAAAC